>WBMV01005497.1:965768-1024756 GCA_013396655.1 Campylorhamphus procurvoides
GATCCCAGACTGAACTTCTTTATGGACAGAAAGATCCCAGACTGAACTTCTTTATGGACAGAGAGATCCCAGACTGAACTTCTTTATGGGCAGAGAGATCCCAGACTGAACTTCTTTATGGACAGAAAGATCCCAAACTAAACTTCTTTATGGACAGAGAGATCCCAGACTGAACTTCTTTATGGACAGAAAGATCCCAAACTAAACTTCTTTATAGACAGAGAGATCCCAGACTGAACATCCCTCACAATAACACAATGCAGGAGGCAGAGAGCCAAGCAGGGGCTGCAGTTCCTTCGGCTTAGGGATGAAGAATTTTCATTTACACATTGCTTTAGCCTTACCAAAGCCATGGCTGGAAGGCTGGCCTAAGGAAAAAGCCCGGGGCTGTCAAGTGTTAGATACTTTTGGCACTCCAGCCCCTCAATAATGCAGGATGCTGCTCATACAGCCCTTGGGAATGGGTTTTCCCGCCCAGCTTAGCTGAACAGAATTTTTTGGGTATACATCTTTTGAACAGCAGGTGATGCTGTAAGCCTTGGGATCAAGCATTCTCCTGACGCCAGTTCTGGGCAATTGTTGCTGAAGAGTGAGGAAAACACGCTGAGCTTTCCCTCTTGCCTCCATAAGAAAGGTCTGTACTCTGAGATTATACAGATGCTGTGACTAAAATTGTTGCACTCAGAAAGAAGAAGAAATATTAAGCTGTTTTATACCAGTAATTTATGTGGCTATTTAATATCTTGGAAAAAAATGTGGTAACAGGGTCAGGCCAGTTCAGAGAAAGCCCCTTTTGTTCCCTGCTTTGGGTCTCGTGTTAAAACTTCATCTGGGAGATATTTTAGGGCTAACAGTGATTTCAGTCGGAAGGTGAATTTTAACCTGCAAAAAAAAGAAACAAAACAAAACCAAACCTACTTGGGAAATTGGAAGTTGAAGACGTGAACAAGAATTAGAAGCCTCTTACCCTGAACTCTGGTGGAAAATAAATGGGAATTTTGATCTCCATGTCCCTTGCACTAACTCTTACGTTCTCCTTCTCTCTACATCCATGATAGATGGGAGATTAACAAATGAGTCACAAAAAGTGTTTCTGTTCCACCACTGTTAGCACAGTGCTTTTTTGCTTTCTCTTCAGGCACCTGATCTCCAGTGTAATACAAAGTGCAGTTTGGCACTTCATTCAGTTTCACAAAACAATGAAAATTTTGATTTTTAATTTGTGTCACCACATTAAAAATCAGGTTTTAACTTGCTCCTCAGAGGACCTGTGTGAAGCTCCTCACCAGGTTCCTGTGCAATGAAGCTGGCCCAGAACCTTTCCATGGGCTGCAATAATGCTGTGTTCCATTTCAAGAGGCTTGTGCCTTTTGCACAGATTATTTCTGTGGGCTGCAGTGTAGAAAAACCTCAGTAATAAAAAAATGCAGCTTTCTGGAACTGGTAAAGATGTAATGCCATGCAAACATGCATAAAAATAGCTTTGTATACTAAAATTGGGGTATTTGCATTGAAAGCATTAAGATGATAATCTTTATAAAGACAAGCAGCAGAGGGAGGAAACCACCCAATCTGCCGAGGCTGTTTCATAGGAACTGATAATAAATAAGTCAATTAAAAGTTACTACAGTTTTTCTGTTTTGTTATTAGTGCCCAATAGATCCTTGACACAGGAACTTGACATCAGAAAGTAATGAAACTTTGAGTTTGACTTGAGTAACTCAGAAATGCATTCATTAATACAGCAGTAACATTGCTTTATCTTCCATTTGTTTCCTTGTAGGAGCGGAACTGTAAAACACAGACCTGTCTAATAACAGTGTTAATACTTTACAGTTATTTTAATATCTGTCAATAGGTTATTTTAGTGATGGGTTTTGGTCTATTCTTTTTTACTTTTTTTAACATGGATGGAGGTACAGTAATGTTCTCATTGTTTTTGCCCAAGGACAGAACTGTTTGTAATTCTGTTTTTAAACAAAATTACTCACAGACATTTAATTGTCTATTTTAGAAACTCAGAATTAAAGCTTTCTTCCAGATGAGAATTGACTTAGAGGGGAAACAGAAGAGTTTGAATTTCACAAACTCCTCAATTAGAGACCAAACATACAGGGAAACCTCAAACTACCTGTATCATTCTTTCATCAAGTTTTGCTGCTTCTGAATCAAAAGCTGAATCAACCAATGCTTTGGAGAACTATTAAGAGGTTTTATCATCAGATGGAAATTCCTGTGTCCTCTTTTGGTGCAACAATATTGTAGGTAATCATACCTGCAAAATACATTCCTACGTCAGAAACAAACTGGAAATTTGTTAGGAGTTCCTTTGGTATTCATTGAAGTGTTTACCATGGCTTTGCAGCAAACCTCATGTTAAATTTCTTAATTGGAATAGCATGACTGCCTTTAATTATGTGTCAGAGGAAAGTTACTTGTGGACTCCCGGTAGCAGAAAATTCTGTGTTTAAGTGCAGGATTCCACTGCTCCTGTGTGTGCTGGTGTTTCTGGCAGCTCTGTAACTGAATGTTCCTGTGTGATATCTGAAATGAGAAGTGTGATTTTCTTCCCCTCTTGCAAGGTTGTTTAACTGCTCGTGACTTCTCCCTGCTGGGCAAACACCCACCCCAGCAGGAGCCTCAGGCAGGACACTGTTATATGTGAAGTCTGTCTGCTGCAACATCATTCCCCACTCCATTTAGGAAAACCTGGTGCATATGAAGTGCCTTTCCTCTCCCCAGTTCTCAGTTGTTAGAATGACTTCTCCAGGTGCTGGGACATTAAGGACAGCAGCTTGCTTTCTTCCCTTTTTGTGCTCGTGGAGTGAGACTTGACAGGCTTCCCTAGGGACTTCAGAATCAAGTTTTGGGGTTGAGAAAGTTGTCACAGAACTTCTCCTGCCTTCCTGATTCCCTGAGCTACACTGTCTGCTAGCTTTATTTTTGCTATATCTCCACTCAACACAAGTCAGGCGGGAAGTGTTTGAGCTGAACATGTTTAGGACACACTCCTGTCTGGTGTAAGGGTGGGAAAGTACAGACCAGCCAGTCTGACTCTGGGCCATTTAATGTGGGGAGTGCAAACCTTTTCACTGAAAAAGCACAGATGGAAATTTGCATTGTGTGGCACCTGCATAGATCCAGGGCCACGTAATAAGAGATAAAACTCCTTGCATTGACTCACCTGCACAACTTATGCCTGTCTTACCAGGGGCTGTCATGGTGTGAGGCTGCAGGGAGAGAAGGGATTGTGGCTGTCAGGGAGCAGCATGAGCAGGGCTACACCATGGCAGGAGCCAAGCCAGGAGCAGTGGTGACCCTGAGGCAGGCCAGCATCTTACTGACAGGGTATCATCCACAGGGCTCAAGCTAAGGGAGCAGAGCCGAGGGCTCAAAACATCCACAGCCTCTGGCATGGTGAGGATCTCAGCCATGTCCAGGGGCTGGGCAGGGACAGGGCTGCAAACAGGGCTGCACTGAGGGCCCCAGCTCCATCCAGAAGGCAGGGCTGGATGGCAGCTACCTGCTACACACATCCTAGCTCCATCCAGGGAACAGGGCCAGGCTCAGAGTGGAGACAGGGACTCTTGTGACTCAGCCTGAGCAAGAAGGGGGCGTGCTGAGCTGAACTGGAATAGGGCTGTGGGCCACTGGTCAGAGGGGGTGGGAGGCTCCAGGAGAAGCTGATCATGGTTATCAGAGCCCACAGGGCCCTAATGGCAGCCCCTCATATCTGGCTCTTTGGGGATGGACAAGGGCATGAGCTGCAAATCCTGTGTCCTTCAGCTAAGAAGGGACGTGATGTACATGACACAGCAGGCACCAAGGTCTGCACACTTTACTGACTTGAGCCAGGGACTGAGCACCTGCATTCTCCATCACCTACTGGGACCTGCCATTCCTTACTTGCTTCCTTTTGGAGTTCCCAGTGACTTTTGTCCCTTCTCCCTTCAGAGCCAGCAGCTGTGTGTTCCTTCCTGGCAGGGGGTGAGGGTCCTTGCTGCTTTGCCTCCTCTGACTGCGCACAAAGCAGCTGGCAAAAACAGTCAAGTAAGCAGAACTCCAGTGGGAATGATTGTAAAGACCTCCTGGTCTTTGTGAAATGGAACAAGAAAAGAGCTGGAGTGAAAGAATGGAGCAACTGAAAGCTTCACTGGAGACAAAACTCTCAGGAGATTTGGAAAACTCACAGGGAAGTTTTAAATAGCCTGCCACGCTCTGCTTGCAAGCACCTGTATTAGGATGCCAGCATCAGAGGAAATCAGTCAGAAGGCTGCCCTATTCCTAGAATAGCTGTCTTTAAAGTGCATTATGTGCTAATAATTTCCATGTAACTCAGACAAAAGGAAAGTAATGCTACTACTGTTACAAGGAAATTTGAAGAGTGTGGCACCTCAAAACTACAAACAGTGAAAAATAAACAACTAAAGACCAAACTAGAGAACAGTCTGTGGCAGAACTGAGACCAAAGAGCAATTTTTAAGGACTAGATGTGTTCCCAGCAGGAGATGAGTCTGTGAGCAGAATCGAAACATTCTGGGGGCTACTAGAGAAAAAAATCAGAATTAAACCCTCATGAAACATTTTGAGTTCACCAGGCAAAGAAAATCAACAAGTGCACAATAATACTATGGAGGATGGTCAGTGCTCTGAACTTGAAGACTTAAGAAAATCCAAACCACTCTGAGCCACCTGAGGCAGAAAGTCATGCAGAGCTCAAAGTTTCAGTCTGGCGAAAACAGCAAGTGGAACTGGCATGTATTCAGCTCCCAGGGTGTTTTCTGGGAAAATTCATCAATATTTTGATGGGATGGAAGGCATGAAGGTTTAATGGAATGACGTTTTGATCTGGGAAAAACTCTAGCTGAGCATAGCTGGAGGCACAAAGCAACTATGGAGAGAATCAGAACTCAGCTAAAGTAAACTTAAATCCTGCATGGTGGAGGTAACATACCTGGAAGAGATGGATGTGGAGACCACAAGAAAGCTGAAGGTATCCCTGACATCGCTCTGACAGATGAATAAGAAGGTACAAAGAGTCCTTGAAATGCTGAATTATGGGGGGAGAATAGCCTCTAATTTGCAAGGTAAACATTGAGCTTTAAGTAGGGTTGGCAAAATGAAGTCAGCAGCAGCTCAGAACCAGATCCTGCAAGATGAGATTATGACTTTCAGCACGGAGAAGCCACGAGTGCACCCCCAGTGCTAATCAGAGAAGAGCTCTCAGTTGTCATTATAGAGAAGGCAGACTAAAGCACATTGAAGGAGCATATTGGTACCACATAACCTTATTAACAGAAACAGAGGAAAAAGGGTAGAAAAATGGCTAGGGACCAGTTCCAGGATGGTTTGTGTCAGCCTGTGTTGTAAACCAAAAACACACAGTTCAGTCCTGAGCTGCCAAATAGTCTCTTCTTGCATGGTGTCTTCTCTGCTGTGTTTGCCACATAATAATTTCCTTTGATCAGCTGGGAGGAGATTGACCTGGAAAAAACATTGGTATTATTTTTGCTTCGGATTTTCTTTGGCCCCAAACCTCTGCTAAAGACAGTATTGCTTAAGGAACTACAATGTTAAATTGTGGGGATGGCAGGAAATCTCTAAGAATTTGGTAATAATACGAAATATATTTTGAAAAGGCTTTGAAGAGGCATGATTACAAATCTCTTTTCATCTGACAACCCTACAGAAAGACTGGAGAACTGGAAAGCCACGGCATCTCTAGATACATGTTTCATTCCCAGCTTAATGCAGAAATGCTTCATGGCCTTCCAGGAGCTCTGGATAGACTAGTGGAGAGGAAGAAATTGCTGGGGGACAGGCAGTGTTCTGATATGTCCTTGGTGCTGGAGAAACTATAAAGCCATTGAGCTGGAAAGTCCTACATGTATGGAGAAATTATCAGGAATGGCCAAGGATCAACTGGCTTTTGTTTTCTTTGCCAGTTTTCTGGCAGAAAACTGCCTCAGAAGCACCTGAAATCTGTCTAGGCCTTCCATGGCTACCAAAGGAGCAGCTCTGCCTCACCCAGCATAATAACTCAGTAGGAAAAGTTGCATGACACAGCTGTATATCTTGTTAGACATGACAAAAGTCTGCCTATTATGCTGTACATTCATTTCAATATCAAATTTAAAAGGAAAATAAAGGTATTTTTGTGTTGTCCAGTCTGAATTCTACCTCTCAGTGTCATTGTTCTGTCTACATTGCTTTATTGGTGCATTTTCCAAATAAAGTTGCTCCATTTATGACAAATTTAAATTTCTACATATCCTAAAACAAACCTTTTCTCCCTCCAGATTTGATTCTTAGAGCATTTACATGGTAGCTGGACTTGCTGATTGTCCACAGGAATTCAAAAGTGAAAGATCTAACTTCTGTGATGTGGCCAGGGAACCTCAATAAGTGATGGATTCTTCTGACACTCACACATTTTCCCAGACTTTGTACTGAATCAAGGTGGGACTTCTCCTGGAAATGTCTGTGCTGATTCCATTGTAGTGAACACCACAAATGGATATAGCCCATCAACTGCACGAGACTTGCATTAGACACGAATCAATTTTTATACATATTGATCAGCATTAGGTCATGATCTTTCCATGAATATACACTCCAGAACTCAAGAAGAAAGCTGAAGTGTAGAATCAGCCAAGAGTACAGATACCACAGTTTTACCTCACATCAGCAGGTAATTAGATGGTATTTCAGTTCAAAAAATGTTTTCAATATAATTTTATTTTTCTGCTTTTCACAAAAATGTCATTACACCTTGTGGGCAGTGTACTGAGAATGCTTTTTATTAATATCTTGGAACATTGATCTACTCATCTTCTATTCCAATGAGGCCTTGTCTTTTTTTTTTTTTCTGGGAGAGGTGCAAAAAGGAATTTTTAATAGTAGCCTACTGAGATAGCCTGAGTTTACACTCACGAGGAGAGCTGGAAACATCCCTTTATATGCATGTCACAGTTACGGCGACCAGGACCAGCTTATCACTGTGTGGGTGTAACCAAAACAGTATTCCACAACCTTTGTGTCATTTCTGGTGGATTGTTAATAATGGATAGTTGGCAGCAGCTGCCCAGGGCACAGCTGGCACCTCAGGCTGCAGGCTGGGTGTTAAAGAACACTGCGAGGCATGGAAGAGTTCATGTCTTCACCCAAGTGACTCAGCTGGGATAACTCCCCTCCCAGGAGGCATCAGCACCTTCACCCCCAGCCTGAGGGGTCGTGTCTGCTCATGGGCCATCAAAGATTCCAAAATATCCCAGGACTCACAGAGTAAATCACCCACTGTGAAACTCCTCTCCCTGGGGGAGGTGCTGGACATTCCCACCTGAACCTGAGCATGTGTAATCCTGGGATTTTTGGGACTTCTGGTACTACTCTGGCATCCAGAGGAGGACCAGACCTCAACAGGACTGCGACTGCCACTCTCAACAAGACCATCATCCTCACCAACAGGTTTTCCTTCCCTTTTGCTTTTAACTCAAGGGGACCACATGGGGCCAATGGACACCATTCTGTTCATGTCCCAGGTTATACCCCTGGGTTTTGTGGGTTAAACCCAATTTTTCTCTGTATCATTGTATTTACTGCAATCTTTTCAGTAAATTGTGACTGACTTGTAATCCCTGTTGAGCTGGGTTAATTTCTCCTGCCAGTTTACCCTTAGGCCAGCACAATGCAGCACTAGTAGCTCAGCTTTAACTGTAGGTAACATGGCACTGAGAGCAGCAAGCACAAAGCCTTGTACCCCATGTATTATAGCCATAAAAATGACCCTGTGACTTGCCCAATCAACAGATTCTGCAAAGGGCAAGTATTGATTGAACAGGTGCCACCTTCCAGTGCTCCAAAGCATGGGCAGAACAAACCCTACTTGATGCCACCCAGTGTGTTTCTAATTACTGCCTAATCTGCCTACACACACATGTGACTGTCCAATCGAGGCCATGTCAATATTTTTGTCACACTGGATATCTGTGGATGGCAAAACTGGCAGCGAGACCCTCTAGCTGGGACAGTACCAGCAATCTTCCCTTTTTTCATGAGCCAACAGTGCATTATTCTACACAGAGGACTGAAGAGTTCTGTGGGTGGTAGTTGGTTTTGAAACCAGAATTACCTGAGTCCATTGAGGTCTTTGTGTGGACTAGAACAGCCAGGGCATCGCTTAATCCTGAGTTGTTTAAATTCTCCCCTGGTAATCGCAGTCCCCTCCTGTTATAATGCAGGTGCACTGCTGTGATTCTATTAGTTGTTCTCCCTGGAATTTCACTACAAATGATTGCTGGAACAGGGAGCATCAGTGGGTGGGGGGCAAAGATTTATATTGTAACGAGATGATGTACTCTGTATGACTTCTGATGCTCCCAGTGTCTGCCTGGAAATCAGGTGTGCTATTTCTCCTTTTTGTGGTCAAGCACAAATCCAGCTGTGGTGTTCATGCAAGCCTATTTGCAAAATATATGACACAGTGTACATTCTACCTATGTTTTAAATAATCCTCAGAAGTTTTTTGTTCCCTTGTCATTTAGCATCTGCCTTAACTAGCGCTTTCTATTCAGTTCCTGCCCTGCTAGCTCTCCTTTCATTGGGCCACAGAAGCTAGAGATGGAAAATATGACAGCAATGAACCCTGGTAGAGCACCTGTCTCACAGAGATAATCTTGCAACATCTCACAAAAGTGTTTTCCCCTTCCCAAATATATACAATGCTTCTGCGAGCCTCATTCATACAACCCTTCCTTTTCAACCAGTCACCTAAATCTTTGATGCTCTTCCTGTGGGTTTTTTTTAGTCCCTCACTTATGTCATTTTAATTGTGAACTCAGCACTCACTAAGAGTTTATTCTTGCTAAAGGTCACTCAAGCCTTCCTTGTGGCCAAATCCCAGAACTTTTGTCCTCTGTAATATTTTGGCTGCTTTTGCTGGTCCCTCTCAAAAACAGGGGTTTTTTTTCTCTCCTGATTCTTCTCTAGCTGTTTTCACCATATTTATAAAGTGTTCCTCACTGTCTGCTGCATCTCCCAAGTGTCCCTGAAGACTTTTCCACTAGTTTTCTCTCTCTCTGGATTTATTATTATGAAGAACTTTGAGAGCTTCAAGCCTTCTGCTCTGAAATAACTTCCCTGCACTTAACAAGCTGCATGCCTATATCTCCAAAGTATTGGAGTCTTAATCTTTTCTCCCTTGTTTATTTTCATTTTTGGGGGTGAGAGAATGAATATGGAGAGGGAAACAAGGAGTGGTAATATGGTCAATATAATCTGACCCACTGCAACAGCTGAAACCACCACTAGCTCAGTTATCCAGGAAACCTTGGGATAAAGTTGGACACAAACAAAAATATGATATAGAAAATAGACGCTAGAATAATAAAAGTGTAATTTCACACTTACCATAACGAGAACAGCCTTAGATTTTCCTTTTCCACATTGTTCTTTTATTTTTTTTACTGCTGCAGTCAGTGGAATGGAGACAAAAAGAGAACCAGACAGTGCACTAATAAATTAGAGGCAAAAATGACTTGCCAGCATCATGTGCTTCTAAAAATGTCACCAAATAGCTGCATAGTTGCTCCTTAAAGTCAGAAGCTGTCCCTGCTTTGAGGGTGTGCAGGGGGGCCAAACTAGATGAGCTCCTCCCAAAGTTATACTGTTCTAAAAAGCCAAAAGAAACCTATTAAATAAAAAAAAAGTATTTTCACTGATATTTTCATTTAAAGCCTTTTTAAAGTGTTTCACTAGCTTCTTAAATAACTTATTTGACTGAGGCAATTGTTATTTAGCACGTTTTACCTTCTTGTTCAGCCCAGTGTTCTGAGGAAGATCCACTGCTTCCCAGACTGACGATGAAATGTCACTTGTGATTTCCACCAGCTGGGAGAGAAACGAGCTTTACACCTCAGCTGGACCTATCCCATGAAACCCATTCCAAACAGGCATAAAAATGACTATGGCTTAATTTCTTCAGTTCAGCTTCCCTTAGCAACTCTCACAAAAGTCAAACTTACGTGGTACTCGTGTTTCTTTCCTATAAGAAGCACATCTAAGGGAATGGTTTTAGTTATTTCTGTTTCCAAGCTTACTCGGTTCTCAGTTGTTACAGTGAATAAGACAAATATTTCCTGTATATTTCTCTGAGAGAGGTAAGATACTCACAGACAGCTGTACAATAGAGAAGATACTTTGTGCAGTGACAGACCAATTATTTTATTCATCTAATGTTTTCTTTAATAGCATAATCCTACTGAAATAATTCATTCTCACCTTCTGTCCAACTTTTTTGTTGCTAAAGGTGGATGTATAACGTAAGAGGGCAAAGTTGTGTTGTTAATGTGGATGACTTTTCTCATAGATTCATCTTTACCTTTTCAAAACAGGCCTTTGTCTGAGATTCCTGGAAATATATTTTGTCTTTAAAGAGAGAGCTCATTTCTTATCTTTGGAACAAAAACTGCGTGAAAGGGAATACCTTCCCTCCAAGAGGATCTCATAAACCCCTGCAAAGCCACTACTTTAAATGCTCAATTTTCTCTGTTTTTTTCCCCCAGGATCCATATTGGCAACACAAACAAACAAACAAAGTAAAAATGCATTCCCTATTATAATCACAGCAGTTTTTGACAGATCTGCAGCAGGGAGGGCTTTGGAAATGTTACATGAAAACATGCCTTATTAATAAGGTAAAGCTTTTTCTTACAAAAAAAAGAATTAAAAGCAGATGAATTAAAATAAAAATACTCCTGTTTAGATTTCTAACTGTCAGTAATACTTCTGACTCCTTCCTGGGAGTGTGTTGTGCTAATGAGTTGCTGCTCGGGATCCACTCAAGCTGAGCTCTGCTGTGACAAACTTTAATCAGCCCACTGGAAAAACACCATTCCCTGCCCTACCCTTGTTAACCTGTAGAAGCACCACACATTTTCCTTCTCCAGCCTACAAGGCTGAGACCACAATGTCTTGCTGAAACATGGACACCCCCTTCCTCCCAGATTCCAGCCAAAGGTGGAAGGGAAGAAAGCTTTGGAAATTGCCATGCCAGAGATTCCCCATCAGCTTCCACTGATTATTCAGGTAATCTGCTGCGAATTCTCAATTTTCATCCTAAAACAATGCTTTTGTATTTCTGCAGTGGGCAATTACAGGCATCAGAGATCACAGGGCAAACAGATGTGCTGCTGACCAGTTAATTTAGCCTTGCAGAAAACTGTCTGCAGCCAAACAGCAGCAGATGGCAACTTACCCTGGCTCTACTTCATTACCTCAGTAAGGTGTGAAGGGCAAGGCTTGCAATTTGTACCACTTAGAAACCATCATTTTTAAGCACAGACAATTTCTTTCTTTGTAAAGAAACCCCACAGTAACAACTAACACACCTTCACTTTCATGACAGCTGGTCAGAACAGCTAAAGCCACGATCAGAAGAAACACAAATATCTGAGCTTTCCACAGGTGAGCTTCACATGTGTTTCATACGGTGTGGAGGGCAGGACTCTCAGCCCTGTGACATGAGCAGAAACATCATTTCCTTACTAATTTTGGCTGGGGTAGAGCTAATTTGTTTCACAGTGGCTAGTGCTGGGCTAATATTTGGAATTTGTGCTGAGCACAGGGTTGAGAATAGAGATGTTCTTGTCATTGCTGAGCAGGGCTTGCACAAAGCTTTTCATAGTGCCATGCTGGTGAGAGGAGTGAGGGTGCATGGAAAGCTGGGAGGAGACACAGCCAGGACAGGGTACCCAAGCTCACCAAGGGATATTCCATACCATATGGCATCATGCTCAGTATATAAAATAGCAGTGGAAGAAGGAGGAAGGGGGGATGTTTGGAGTGATGGTGTTTGTCTGCCCAAGTAACCATTGTCCATGACAGTCCCCAGCTCTCCTGGGGATGGCTGAACACCTGCCTGCCCAGGGGAGCCAGTGAACTCATTCCTCAGTTTGCTTTGCTTATGTGTGTGGCTTTTGTTTTCCCTGTTTGATTGTCTTTGTCTCAATCCATGAGTTTTCTGCCTTTTTACCCTTCCCCTTCTTCCCCTTCTCCAGCTGGTGAGGGAGTGAGTGAGTGGCTATGTGAGGCTTGGCTCCTGGTTGGGGTTAAACCACAACACTGTGGAATTAAAATCAATTACATTACACTGGAAAAAAATCAGGTGAAATTAAGAGCAGGAAGGAACTGAGTTCTTGCTCTATTCTTTCCCACTCTGAGCAGGCACTAATTCTCTGAATTTCCTATTAGTGCCTCTGCAGAGTAGACAACCAGTTCTTTGCAGAGATTGCTCAGAAACAATCACTAGAAAAAAATAATTAGTATACACAATCAAGACCCTCAAAGGCACTTGGGTGCCAAATTTTATGGAGAAAGTTGTTCCTAGAAAGTTTCTAGTAAAACTGAATCATTGACCAGGAAAAAAAATGTACTAAACGAAGTGAAACAGAAGATATGAAATGATGAGACTGAAAATGGATAATTTCCAAGTGAATAGTTCAATTATGGAATCATAGAATCATTTAGGTTGGAAAAAACCCCTTAAAGATCGTTGAGTCCAGCCATTAACCCAGCACTGCCAAGTCCACCACGGATGTCTCTAAGCACCTTAGACAGCTCCAGGGATAGTGAAGCAGCCTGGACATAGTTTTCCTGCTTCACAATGTCTTCCAGATCCTTCTGGCTTTAGCCCATGCTGTGTGCACTGGGTACTCTCCAGCTGGACTGCTGATCCTGCCGCCTTTTGCAGGGGACAAAGCCCAATTCCTGTGTGACTGTCAGGTGCTTCTGTGGTTTCTAACACATCAGTGACCCTTTGCAACTTTGCTGCTGCATGAATCTCCATCCCCTAACTCCACTGACACAGCAGCTGAAGGGCTTTGCTAACACACCATCCCTCAAACTTTGATATGATGCCCACAGGCTTATCCCTGGTGAGCCTGGTTTTATCCCTTTCCCTCTTCAGATCCAGTTAAAAGCCCTTTCAATGAGCACTGTTAACTCCTCCACGAAAGTCCTCGTCCCTCACTGAGACTGGGGTACCCCATCAGCAGGTCCTGGTGTCATGTAGACTGACCCATGATCTAAACCCCCAGAATTCTTCTGGTGACACCAAGCTTGGAGCCAGATATTGATCTGCTGGATCATCCTGTTCCTTCCCTCATCACACCCTGCAATTGAAAGGATAGGGCAGAATGTTCCTTGTGCTCTTGATGCATTCCCCAGATGTCCCAAGGCCATGAAGTCTCTCTTGATTGCCCTCAGTCTTCCTACCTGAAAAATCAATCATGACCTGACAACTGTACTAGGGTGGGGAACTTTCTCTTCACATCTTTAACCTGGGTCTGTGAGGAGGCAACAGGCTCCCCTGGGAAGTGGATCTGGAATGAATATTGGGCCTTCTGTGAGTTTTGGCCAGTTTAAGCAACCCCCCTGGAGTGTTTCAGTGCAGACTGTGCTGGCACTGAAGTTGCTCTTCTTGGCGGTTCTTGGAGCTCGTATGGGAAATACTTCAGCAACATCTCTTTCCCTGGGGAAAAAATGCTGGGGCATCATCAGCTCAGTCACAGAAATCTTGGCTAAAGTGCTCGTGGGATCTACTCCAGTTCTATTCCCAGAGGTTTTTGCAAAAATAAGCGAGGGCAACATATCAAAAATTCTTCCAACATAACCAATGAACCTCCTATTGCTGAGCAGCTCTGCCTATCTCATCCACACCAGTGCCTGCCACTGGTGCAAACAGACAATGGCACACAGTGTCCCTTGCTGGTTGCTCAGGATGAGCCACAGCTGAATTCAGCTAAATGTGAAGTTTCTCCTTCCTGAAAGACATGAGCAGCTGTGGGTAATCACCAGACATTGCTTCCCAATGAAATCCCTCCTTCAGTGTTGTGAGAATTGGACTCACCTTTCCAGGTTATGGGTGTTTCTAATGCTTATTTATACCTGTATTCCAAATTCTTTGAGTGAAGAAGGCAGCTCTGTGGAAACCATGGGCATGCTTTTCTTTTAAAAGTCCCATTTGTAGCATTATTTAGATCTGTCTTTTTCAAACTGCTTGGAAAAAAATATTTGTAATTATTTTAAGCTGTTGTAATTTCTCCTTGAATTTCTAATTTTTCGATAACTTCACAGTAATAGGCATGTAAACATAATGCATTATGATATGGAGCCTGGAAGTGCATATCCCTGCCTGTGTGAATTCCATCCCCCATTTCGTTAGTCCTCTGCATGATTCCCTCTCTATTTCATAACAGAATGTGGTTATTTATTAAAAAAAAGGTTGACATTTTAAGTCGTGCAGTTTCCTACACTGGTAAGAATTGACATGAAAATAATTAAAAAATATAATCAGTAGTGCAAGGAAAAGTTTTAAAAGCTGTCAGCTAATAGTATGTTCCTCAAGGCATCCCTAGAATTAAGTATTTTTGTCAATTATTTAGTAAGTGCCTAATTTGCTACTGCTGGAGAAGAAAATGACATGGTTGCTTCTAAATTATTAAACAATATTTTGATGGCATTGACAGAGCAAATAGCAAGATATTGACCACAGTCATCATGCTATAGACAAATTCTTGCAGTTTTCCTTTTTATCTTTTTATGTGAAATTGAAGAGAAGAAAAATGTCATTAACTGCTATGAACTATATGTGCAAGCTGTGATTGGAAGATATGCCAAGAGTTCACCTTCCTTCAGATTTTCTTGTGAAGTTACTAATTTATAGGGATTTTTCTAAGAAAGCATTTAGAACTTCAGAAAGAAACTTGATTGCACCATACAGTCCATTTTCTGGCTTTACAGGATTTTTGCTCTTCTGCTAATCATTGGCTTCAGGGTGTATTTTCAGTCTTTTGAAAGAAATGTCTGCATCTTTAACAGTATTTTAATAAAGTGATACCTTGACTTTACCTTTTTTTTTTTTTTTAAGGCATATTCATCAGGAAAGTTTAATTTTTTTCCCCTTAAATTTCAAGTGACTGACAGGTCACTGTATCACATATTCAACTGTAGCTGTCCAGAGAAGTGAAGACTTCATGGTGAGGCACAAGGCAGACATATGGCAGAGGATGGCAGGGCTGCTCCAAGTGCCTGCTGGGGAGGAGTTTGTATTTTGGACTGAATATGGGAAGTTACCATATCTCCAATACAGACAGAATCGTCCAAGGGGGAGGTTATTCCTGTGTTATAGAACAGATGATGGATCCAGGTGAGAACCAGAAGTAAAGATGTTCACAGCTGAAGCTTTGGGGTGTTTATTTGAATTTGTACATGTCCTGGTTCCAGGACAGGGTTGTTTTTGGTAGCCAGGAATGGGCCAGGACCTGGAGGTTATTCCAACCCCACCTTGTCAATGCCAGGGGCAGGGTTAGGGATTCCTTCTGACTGAGCAAGGCTGGCAGAGAGGGCAGTGGGATGGTGCCTGTTCCCAGCAAACACGTGGGAATCATTGGCATTTCTTGTGCACCTCGTTACCAATGTTATTGCTGTTTCTCTTTGCTTTTCTCCCTCATTGTTCTTTCCAGTAAATTGTTCTTATCCCGACCCGTGATTTTCACCTTTTGTGCCTCCAATTCTCCTCTCCAGACCTGGAGGAGCAGGAGGAGGAGTAAGTGAGAGGCACATGGTTTGGAGAGTCTCAGTGGGAGCTCTAAATCGGGGGGTACCACTCCTAAACCATGACAGCACATCACAGAATTGGGGTTGACCACCACACTTACAGGGGTATAGCTGTGGCCACGTGTAGGAATGATGGAAAGATGGATCACAAACCATTGCCAATCCTTAGGGTGTACAGCAACGTGAAGTAGTGCAGAGTTCTTTAGAACCCCAGGGCTCTATTTACAGAATTTGCTGTATTAATTAAATAATCAATGAAGGCCAGTTTGGACTCAGAATTTGAACATAGTTTTTCAGGCTCTTGGGAGCAATTTTTTTTCCAGTTTGAACGACAAGCTCCACCAACAGTCTTAGAATAATTTGTCAACTTATCTCAAGTTCTAGATCAATTGAGAGTGAAGTTTGGCTAACAGCTGTTGAAAATAGGAGGAACTGCTCCACTGACACACTACCACAGGAGATACACACAGGCAGACACAGAAGTGCATACGCAAATCCCTTTTTACTTCATATACCACCCAGCCATAGTGGCCTTCACAAGAAAAAATGGAAGTCTTAGCTCATTAGACTCAAATTATGGTTTTTCCACTGAGAAATAGTTCAAAAGAACTTGAGAATGTTTAGGCAAAGCCCCTCTTTTCTGCAACCTTTTATTCACTTAATAGCCCATGAAGACTAGTTGATTCAGATGTCCTTGGAGTTGAGACTTGCTGCCCAAAGGGTCCAAAACACAAAATGGGAAAAAAGTTCAGGCAATACAGCTGAGAGAACTGAGAGATGGAAATGAGTGAGAAAGCCAAAATGGCTTTAGAGGAAAGGAGAGCATAGTAATTAAGAGCCTGGAGTATAAGCAGATGTCTGGAACTGTGCACCCACAATGTAGTTGCACCCCAAAAGTTATTGTATCTTCATAACATCTGACAGCTTGTGCTACTGGAACTTGAAATCCTCTTGCACACCTTCTGTGTCTGCATATATTCTGCAATGATAAATTTCTACATGACACCCCCACTCCCCCAAAGAACAAAAAAGAATATAAAATCTTGTTTGGAAACAAAATGATGTGCACTGCAATAATTCCTGGTTGCTTAGGTAGGTTCTCAGGCACAGCTGTCCCCCTGCATTTCCCTAAGGAAGTTTTTTCCCTCAGCATCCAATCCAACCTGTTTGCTGCAGGTTCAGCCTGTGACCAAATTGCCTCCAAGGTGTTTTTAACCTCTATCCCATTTAACACCCATTGGGCTCAAAGCACTTCATGGGTTGCTCCGGTTCCACTGAAATCAGTCAGAGTTTTGTCACTGAGAGCAGCACATCAGCTTTAATTTGGAAAATCTCTTGGTGCCTCTGAGAGATGGTAGTTTTTGTATTTCTTCTGCAGGTGTGTGGATATGGGCTTGAAGAATGGCATTAATTTTATCTAGTGGTTAGCACTTACTCGATGATCCTTGTGGGTCCCCTCCAACTCAGAATATTCTGTGATTCTGAAAAACCACTTTGGCATCTGGCCTAAATTAATCTTGTAAGATCCCTCTTGAAGATAATTAGCAGAGGAAGGCAACTATGGAGCACAGTTCACCCTCCCTGTTGCAGTGTGGGATGATGCTTCCTGTGAGATGATTATCTCTCTGAGACAAGGAAACATGACATCTTGCTTTTAGATGAGAAAAAGGCAGAAGAAACAGATTCTGTTCACAGTCATTATTTCCTCAAATGAAGCGGTGCCTGCATTGACTTTTAGATTAAAGATAAGACTCAGCTAGTGTCGTTGGGATGTGGACTCTGGGGGGAACAATTGGCCCTGCTCTATAATATTAACATGGGACATCATTCTCTTTTATGGGTTTAGATCTCCAGGGTTCCCACCAAGTAGAAATAACTATTAATTCTGTGTAACATGCCTGGCAGGATCCTCTGTGCTTGTCCAGAAGGTTACACTATTGGTTTGGTGCACATTTATAATAGAAATGTTGCAGATGTCAGCAAGGATCACTGTAATCTGGGGAGAGAAATGTTTCCTACTGATTTTAAACCCAGTGTTGGAATTCTAGATGGTTTTCTTGGAAGATGCTTAGACTGTGAAATCATTAGAGAAATGAAGATTACTTGGGCATTCCAGCACCACCACCTCTAGCCACTCCTGTGGTAGTGCTTGGAAAGGAGTTTTTTGCCTCATAGGTATTAATGGCCTTGTTGAAAATCTTAGGTTGGCCTCACATAGAAGAAATAAACCACCAACACACCAGCACACCAACCTGAGTAATCACACATAGACCATCACCTTCAGTGACTTATTATTTACACAATATGTTACATTCAGAGTTTGGATGAAAGAAACACCAGAAATGGACAGAAAAACTTTTGTAAGTCAACTTTTATTGGGAGATCTTTATGGGAAACTCAACAGATACTGATTCACGATTGAAATGGAAGATAATAACTGCAGAATTTCAAACCCAAAATTCTCAAAAGTTACTCTAAGAGATGTTTTCAGTGGGGGATTGCAGCCAAAGAGGGTACAGTTCTTAGAGAATGAGTCCCCTGGTGTGTCAGCACTGAGTAGTTTGATGGGTCAGGCTGTTAATGAGTATTCAGTCAGCAATAACATCTCTTTTGGTGATTTTCTTCATTGCATCCATTCAAGCCATGCATGCATTGTCTCCTGATTGATGGTTTTCCAGAAGTTTTTTAAGCAAAACTCCAGATCACTTGCATCCTAGTATGAGGTACATGCTGGTAATGTTTTTTACAAAAAGAAAACTGGGTGGTGCCTTCTTTCTGAAAGAGCTTCATCTGCATAGCAATTTTCCATTCCTTGATGCATTTGGGAGCAACCTGTCCCATCTCAGTGCACTCCAGTCAGTGACACAGAACCTCCCCACTCTTCAGATGCAAGGTCTGATGGTGCCACCCAGAACCTCCTTCTCCACTGGAAAGGTCCCTGTCTACCAAGAGGTTACATTCACCTTGGCCAGATAAATAAACACAAACACCTCATGTCACCACCTCCTTGTTCCACACATTCAGCATGTTTCTAGAGCATAAGCGGGCATCGTTCAGGCTCGGAATGTATAAATACAGAGATTAAAATGCCCTTTTGTCCTTGGCAGGCAGAGAAGGGCAGTGGCCACAGAGCACTGGGAAGGCAGCCCCGAGGCCACTTGCATGGCTCGTGGCTGGTGCTGGGACTGCCACAGGGGATGTTCCAGAGGCTCGAGCACAGCCCAGCCAGCCCAGCTCAACCTCTGGCTTTGGCTCCTGAAAGTTTTCGTGGAAAAAGCTGGGCAGCAAAGGGAGGGGGGTGTGTGTGTGTGTGAGTTGGAATGTTGCTTTATACACGGCAAACAAATTACGCCGTCATTAATATTGCAAGTTGTTTTTGCAGGAGTCAAAAAACCCAACAAACCTTGCTTTATTTTAAGATTTTTAGTAGGGTTTATTCTGAGATTTAGAAAACACAAGAGAGTCAGGCCTTCCAGACAAATGCATTTACCTTGACGGAATGCATTTGCAATAGCTTTACAACAATGGCCTAGAGAATACTTGCAATTCACATTGGACTTTTTTTTTCCCTTTTTTTTTTTTCCTGCTCAGAAAATGGACCTGGTTCGCGGGCCTAATTCACAGCTACCACACCTACTCTCTCTGCCCAGAGAGCGAAGAGAATGAATAGGTCAATCACCTGACATATTTCCATCCAATTTCAAGGGTAGAATGTGTTCATTTTCTGACTAATGGCATGTCATTTTGCAGAAGCCTTTGGTCGCGAATTAATCCTGGAATCAAAACAGATTTTCCGGGGAGCAATCTTCCATCAAGTATTGATTTTTTTACACTCATGGAGTCTGTACTCCCTAATTTAACCTGACAATGATTCTGCACAATGGGCTGGGAGCACCTTGGCAAATCACAGAAGGAACTTTTAGTGTCTTTTCTTTCTGCAAAGTAGTGGAGGATGGAGGGGTGGGAAGTGGGGGGAAGAAAAGACCCAAACAACACACTTGGTCACTGGGGGAGTGCTTACTGTCCGATGTTTTATTTCTGATTATTTGGAATGGAGAAATAATGCTAACTTTAGAAGTAATGTAAGTGGAGATGTCTGAGAAAGATGCATGACTCTGTGAAATCCTGTTTATGGCAACAGTCCCCTGCTGCTCCTGCACCTCTCCTCACCCCCAGCACTCTTGGATACTAATAATACAAAACCTGTAATAGCATCTCTGGTTGCAGCTGGTGCTTTTGTGAGATGACATTTTACTCTGCAATAAATAAATAAATAAATAAATAAAGTCTTACACACATAGAAGCATAAAAATGCATCCCAAAAGGTGTTTTTAGACTCTGGCCTCAGAAGTCCAGCTGCCAAAAGCTACGCTTTGCTCTTTGTTTCTCCTGCATGACAAACTCCTTTGTATCTCCTTCTCTGCATGATCCATACTGAGCTCTGTTCTAGCTGTTTGTTCTGTTTATTTGGCTACTTAAACCGGTGAGAAAAGATGAAGAGTCTATCATTATGAAACAACAATACACAGCAGAATGAAAAGTGTGAAATCATTTAGAGACAGGAAGATTGATGGGACAAGAGAAGACGAAGCCATCAGATGCTGCTTTTTAACAGCAAACTAAGATGAGCCATTTTTGTTTTTGCAGGTACCACTGCAGAAGGGAAATAATGCAGTGTAATCATCATTCCAAGGAAAAAACTCCTTTCTTAGAGATGAGAAGCAATACATATATTTAAGAGATAGTGGACAAAGTGCCCATCCTTCTGCCTTATTCTGAAACTGAAATGGAAGAGATTTTAAGCATCTTGCACAAAGATCTTTACAGAAAAATAACAACATCTCTGCTGATGATTTCTCCATTAGAAACGCTTCATTACTGGAAACATTGCTATATGACCTGAAGAATAATACTTTTTTCCTCTGCCATTTTAGAGACACTCACAATTTGAGAGGTATTTTGTTGGAAATCATTTTTTCCCCTCTGTAAAACAGCCTTTCAGATTTACTTTCAGTAGAAGAAACAGTAAAACCTTTCTTGGCCTAACAGGAAAAGATTTGGAGAAAAACACACCAGTCCTTCCTTCAGTTTGGCTACCAAACACCTAATATAATAATTACATTTTTAGGCATGTAATTCCTGATAATTATGAGTTGCAGACCTAACTGTGCAGATTTCTGATTGATGGATCTTGATGGATCTCTTTCAGTGTCAGTGCTAAATTTAAGAGGACAAGAAGTGCAGAGGAGGGAAACGGCTTCAGAAAAGATTGGTTGCATCAGGACCTAAATTCCTGAAAATGCAATTCCAGAGTGTAATACAGGAAATATTTATTGAAAATAAATAAATTGAGGTACATAGAAATAAGGGGTCCACATACAGTTTCAATAATGAGATTAAATAACAAATCAGTGAGAGTTGCTCCTGAACACTAACAATAACATATTATTTCTCCATTGTACTATTTCAGGAATACCTTGGAAACCACAAGATAAGTGTTTTCTGGCCTCATCAAAAAGGTTAGGGTGAAGAACCCTTGTGTGAAAAGTTTTGAGTGATATAATATGTTTAAATTGTTACAAATGTTTATAAAAGTACTTCTAGGCATAAAGATGATGACTGAAATCATACACAGGAACAGTTGAAGACAGCCCTCTTATTGTTAAAGAACTCTTTTCTTGCAAGTTTTTTCTACTTTCATCTCATTTTCCAGAGGCATTTTGAAAGAGGATTGCTTCTTTTCTTTCTTGTTTTATCAAAGTGCCTTTGTACATTAGCAAAGTGCTTTAATAACAAGCACTTTGTAAAAGTCAAAAGTGCTCTATTACCCGTAAGTATAGAAGTAAATAGCACTTGTTTTAATTGAAAACATCAAACTTTTGTGGCTCTAAACACATCAAAGACACATCCATTTGTGCATCTGTTCCGAAAGGTGAATTCTGCTGCTTTTAGACAGACTGCAAAAGAATCAAACTTATTAGAGCGCTGAGGAATTTTCAAATTGAAATGCCTTTCAACCTTCAAGTGGTTAAAATATGGAAATGGTTAATGTACTTAGCACGTGAAGCCACTTTGAAATAGTGAATGGTTGAAGGAATTATCCCCATCAGGTGAGAAGCGCCAGCTGACCACAGACACTGCCTCACTTCAAGGCAACATAAAGTGGTTTATGTTGTAATTAAACAGCCTAATCTGTGGGTTAACTAGCAAAGGGAAGTTTAGGATGTTGTGTTTTACTTTACAGAAGGCTACACTTAGCCTGTTGCTGTGGCTGGAGAGAAGGGCAGTATGATTTGGAACCACTGGAACTTGACATTTCCTCAAGGGTACTTTATACACACAGAAAGATGTGGTGATTTGCGTAGTTTCAGTGTAAAAAACCTCCTCCTCAAGTAATTTATCTTTCACCCTTCAAGAGAGAACTTAAATGGCTCAAGGAGTGTCCTATATGTAGCTGGTCAGCTACCAACTTAACCTGAAAGAAGATGATGTCTCATAGTAGGGGTAAAGAAGTGGCCAGAGTGATTTCTGAGCCAAATTGAGTTACATTTATAAAGGTTTTGAAACCAGATGAGAGCTCCTGGCTCTGGTCCAGAGCATGGGCAAACGATGGGCACAGTCACACAACCATGCCTTAACAAGTTACCATCTGTCAGCCAACCCTGGTAACTGGCTGTGATTAGATTTTGCTTTGATTAAAAAGAAAGAGGACTAATAAAACAAAAAAATCAATCATACCCCCAAAATACTAACAGGATTTTAAATATCTGTCCAGGACTTGACCTCCTGTTTTCTACAGGTTTCTTTGCCCCTTAGCAGGTGACCCTTTTTCTTGAGGAGCTGCCTGTCAACTATTATTTATTTGCATTATCATTTGCCTAGAGACTTTTGTCAGGACTCCAGCCATGTGGCACCAGCATATACAAGTTATTATCTTTCTCTGGCTGACAAGGGTGGCAATAGTGCTTAAGGTCTCCCCAGAGCACCACGTTGTACACAAAGCCCTGCTGTAACTTCCACAGGAGGGCTGTACTACAGCCTTAATGGTGTATGATGCTTCCATGTGGGCAAAATCTCCTTTGTGTAAACTGGGGAGCAAACAGTGCAAGGCTGCAGGAGAAGGAATTCTGCAACTACAGGCAGAGTTGGTATCAGTGTTGAAGTCTCCTGATTCTCAAGGGTACACTGATAATAATTCCTTGTCCTCAATACCATCAACAGTTCGAAAGCAAAATTTTCTCTAACTCTTTAAAGTCAAGCTTAACAGGTAAAATACTTTTCTTGTTCAGCAGAATGACTAGCTCTGTAAATTCCTAAGCCTCCTTCTGCTGCACTTTGCAGTATGAGCAGGAGTGGGTATTACAGGAAGATTTCTTACACGTTTTTCAGATCTAAAAGTAGAAATGTGTCTGTACAGAGTACAAACACTTGGACAAAATTCTGACACCCCAGAGTCTGCAGCCTCATTTTTCTTTTCTTCAAGCAGGCACGTGTTTATTCAGGGTGTTGCACACACCTGTAGAATGTTCAACAGGCACCAATCCTTATGACAAGGGGGAAAAGATGTTGCTAAAAACTTAAATCACATTTAGGACCCCTACTTTAAACTCATTTTAAAAGCATGTTGATTCCTCAATGACTCCTGCTGAAATGACCAAGGGTTTTCCACTTTCAGACAGAAGCCACAGTTAGACACCTATGTTGGAGGCTCTTAGTCATACCAGTGGTAGGTCTGGCACCTTTATGTGCACTTAGACAATGTGTAGAAGCTCATCTAGCAGTTTGCAACTGCAAAAAGAGGGTGGTTCCGTTTGCCCTGTGCTTTCTTTTGGCTGTGATGCTTCTTTGATACCATGGTTAGCCAAATTCTATTTACTAATTCACAGGAAATCTGACCCATTGCGTTTCCTCCTGGATTAATGAGCTGGCTGAGTTCAGCGTGCTGTTGGGTGAGCCTGAGAGGTGGTAGCAGAGTGGAGGACTGAGAAGGCACTGGAGGCAGCAGAGGTGGGGCAGAAGTGAGCCCTTTTTGGAAGCTGCAAGCTCTCAGAGGTGCTCCACAGTCAAGGGCCGTTTGACTGCTCAAACACTTGTTTGATTGGTTTTTTGTTTGTTTGGGGCTTTTGTTTTGGTGTGGGTTTTGTTTGTTTGTTTTTCTGGGGGGTGCAACACAATAGAGAAAACAAGCAAAAAGATGGTATGAATTAGCTCTTGGGCAGTCAAGATCTTAAGCTGCTGCAATTGTTTCTGCTGTGGGTGCACCCATAACCTCCATCCCACAGGGCTGTGCTAATGATTTTGAATCCATATTTGCAATAGACTGGGAATATGCACTCCAAAGTTGCTGTTTTGTGTTTCTCCTGAAGCAAAGCTAACACTGCATAGCACCTGTCAGGGGGCAGCCACAGGTTCCAGAGACTGGAAGGGGAATTTGCTGGCCAGGAACTTGTCCCACCATCCCTATCCCTGGGAAAGGTGAGCAGGGCAGGCTTGGGGAGGGTGGGAAGTCGGGCTCAGCCCAGGTTGTCTGGCAGGTTCATGTGGATAAGACAGATCTGAGGCCATGGCAGGACGTGCCAGTGGGTCAGGCCAGCTCTGGGGAGCACTCCTGAGACAGGGACTGATGGCCCTGGACTGGGCTGGAACAGGCTCCTTGAGATGGAAGCAGGGACAGTAAGGTCAGTTGATGCCTTAGGGTCTTAACAGTACCAGTCTTTGCACTGGTTCACATCCTTGGGAAAACAAACCCTAAATCAAACTGATACACCCTGAAAATCTTGCCAGAATTTCCCCACCCTGAAGGGAGAAAGCCCAGTGACTCCTGGAGCCCACCTGCCAACTTGCCAACCCTATAGATCTTCTCCAGGATGATCCACTCTTGCTCCACCTATGCCTCCTGAGACAGCTGCTGGTTTTTGAAACTCTCTTTGTTACCCAGAAATTGCAGCAAAGTGACTTTAAAATTTCCCCTTTGGTTTTACATATGTTTTCTAAAGCGCACATACATGTTATTTACGAAGACAACTACTAATTGCTAGATATCAGAGTAATTGTCAGCAGTGTGGGACTTAATTTTCTAATATGCAGAATCCATGCTGCTTGCAAGAATTAGAGTTGTCATGTTTTAAATGTCAGCACCATTTTAACATGTATAGAAGTCTGAAGAATTAATGGTGAGAGAGATCCTTACTGTAAATGTATTGGAAATGGCAGCATTCAGGTACCTGTAAATGTTAAAACGTTGTCCACTAAGAGCTGACAAAGACAATCAGTAGATGCATCCTTTAGTTTGTCAGACACTGAGCCCCTGAAGACCCGTCCCAGCTCACTCTGTGTCTATCTGAAGGCTATGCATGGTGCCAGCAGGAGCCATCTGGCCCAAGATTAGAGTGACTTCTGCCCTGGGGGACACAGGGGGAGTTGTAAATGCCTCGAGATGATCTGAGGGGGCTGCAGTCACTGGGGTGCCAGGGCTGCTCGTGTGCCCTGGGCTCACCTCTCCAGAGGGGTGGAAAGGACGCTGTGGGGAAGGCTTTGGGAGAGGGGTAACAGGGCAACCTGCCCTTCTGAGAAGCAAAGGGGAAGCAAAGTCCATAGGGCTCTTCTCCAGGGGTGCCCTGCCAAGGTGAAAACACAAGGAATGTCAACACTTCTGTTCAGCCTTCCTCATGGCTGTTTGGATGGGGAATGCCAGCGTTCCCAGAGCTGAGTAATTTATGTATTGTCACATAAACAGCTGGTTTTTTAGATCATACTGGGTAGTGGAAAATAACCATCAGGCTCTATTGTTCAACACCAGTGCAGATTTCTTTAATTTCCAGTAGTTACAGGCTATCTTGACAGTATAATTCGTGCTTGAATTGCATCCATTCCACAACATAAGTTGCTGTTCTCCACCGAACTGGACTCCTCCACCACATCTGAGAGGAAACCAGTCCCCTCCTGAATTTGAAGTTGAAGTATACAGATGGCTTCTTTTCCATCCCAGAGAGATGTTTCCACTAATTATCTTATCTGTGCTTTGTGTACCATCCCTCAAAGAAGCTAGTGAAGGCAGTGCATCTGCCACTGAGGATTTAGTGTAAGGGATTGAGGTTTAGACTCGGACAACAAAGATGGCACTGTAGCAAAAATCCCCAAATGTCTTCAGAGAGCGAACACAGAAAGGTCACTAAACAAGATGCACTAATGAGTTCCAACACACATGCAAAGAAATATTTTCCCCAGTTTTCATTTAAGTCTCACTCACTGTTTCCTACCACTGGCACTACTTACAGTCTATTCTCACAGAATCCAAATTCTCTCCTTGCAGCTGCTCAGAAGAAGTTTTATTAATCTAAAACTGTTCTGAATCTAGGCAGGTGTACAAATATCCTATCCCCCCCCTCCTTTTGCAACATCCCTCACACTCCCAACAACAAATCTCTGTGATTTTTCTTCCAGGAGGATGTGTAAGAAAACACTTTGAAAAAAGTTGTTAGACTTTTATACGGTTATTTTATGTGTGCATTTCACTTTGCTGCAGGCAATGGCAGAAGAAAAAAAAAATCAATCCACATTTGTGCAGAATGAAAAGATGAAAAGAAAAAAAACCTTCTTCCAAAATAATTAGCTGTGTGGTATAAGGAATGAAATCATCAAAAATACTTGACCCGTTTCCCTGCTGCTGTTGCTGCTGCTGCTGCTGCTGAGCCCTTAAAAAACCCAAACACATTAAGAAAAAATGTTAGGAAGATTTATGCTGGGGAGCAGGCTGCTCTTGTTTTGGAGACTAGTGCCAGACTTCCTTTTCCTGAAGCCTGGAACATCCCCAGTTCTAATTTAGGGGTGAGTCTTTAAAATGCAGCTGAAGCCAAGAAAAACATAGCAAAGCATTTCTTTAGACAAAGACTAAGTGGGTCAACCATTCACCCAGCAGTGGATTCAAATGGGTCTGCAATAGCCATAAGTGTCATGCATCTATATCTGTACCTATGGCACATTTGTATATGTATATATATATATAAAATATATATAATCACAGGTACATACATGGTAAATATGGTTAATCTTGCATCTTTTCCAAAAGGGTGAATGCTCCTATTAAGCCTCTAGGAGATGCAGAAAGGAAATGTTTGTGCAATTGGTTTGCTTGGAATATACTTGGAAAAGAGTTTATTTAAAATGGGAGGACTTCTGAATGGCTTAAACATACGACCTTACCATGACCATGCATTACCAGTGGGTAACACCCGCAGGAAAGATTAATATTACTTATAAAAACCTTGGTGTAGAATGTTTGTTGTGCTGCCAACAACACTGTAGAGGAGGCGATTTTTTGGTCCCTGGCAATGATTTTTGCACAACACACTGAGTAATCATTGTCTACAATACACTTTTTTTTTCTACCATAAAAACTGTGGAAGGAATAATACCACTCTCATTTTTCCTCTGGCTTCTAAGGAGAACTCTAAAATATATACCTCATGCCAGCAGTCCATAAACTCCAGTTGTGCTCAGGCACTATGCAAGCTGAGGCTCCCAAGATCAATAAAATCGTTGAACCCACAAATACTCCTACAACTGGAGTTCTGTGAAAATTTAGAGAAGCATATATATCTGTATGTAGGAAAAATGGGCAAAGAGGCTGTCGGTGGTAGGAGGAGCAAAGTCTGCTGGATTTAGGCTGCAAGACAGTGAACATCAGAAATGTGATGTTCATGGTTTGATGCCAGAGCAGTATAAATTCTAGAGAAGCAACACGCTCAGGAAATGGATTCAAGGGGGATGGATGACTGGCTCTGGCAATTGCTAATATGACGCAGAATGTTTCCTGCCAAGGTCACTGATTTTACTCCATTTCATTATCAATTATTAAATATCTTTTCCTCTTATTATTAGTTTACAAGCTGTTTTCACATGAGGGACGCCATTTGGTGTCCTATGTGAGGTGAATTGGTGATGGTGAATCAGGCTCAAAGCAGAGTGGTATCTGTAACAGGAAAATTGTTGTAACATTGGTAGTTTCTTGCACTCTGTCAGGAGTCTCAAGAGGAAGGACAAGGTTTGTGCAGGACTATAGAGCTTGATTATCTTTTTTCTCTCTTGTTGTATGTGCTATAAAGTATCAATAAGAAAGACAGGTCTTGATTTTTCCACCCGTGTGATGCTTCACATATGCAATAAACCTGCTCCCCAGAATGGTAGTGGGGAGGGGACTGGGTGGTCAGCCCAGTACAGAGTAGTTGTCCCTCTATTCAGGCATGCTTATGTCTTATAAAAACTAGAAATTTTTATTTGCCTTCTTCACCAAAATGGCAGCTTAGATTAGAATTTAAGATATTGAGAGGCAAAGAAGGGACTTGATTATGTCAGGATAGTAAAAAATTAATAAATGAAGAAGCTGAACTGCTTCAGTACTGATACTAAGAGCAAGAGCACATTTCAGTTCCTTTATTCTCACAGAATTCCTTGTTTAGGGGACAGTTTGTGAGGTTCATTCAGCAAGTCAGCCCTTAAACAAACAGTTCTCCTTCAAAACAGATATGGTGTATTTTTCATGTTGCCAAAGGAGAAAAAAAGATTAAATATTGCTGAGAAGATATAAGTGAGCAGAAAATTCAGAACACAATCATAAGGTGGTGTGAATCTCTCTAAAGGACATGCTGAAACTCTGAGACAGCGAAGTTATCTGCTTTTTGTCAGGATTGGGTAAGATCAGATTCTGGATCCATCTGTGCTCAGCCTGTTCCTTGTTCTGTTCCTTCTGTACCTTTGCCATCAGAGCAACTTGTGTGATTGTCCCTTAATCTGTTTCAGCCATGGAGAAGTGAGTTGGCTTAAAAAACCTGAAAATTAAGTATTTATTGAGGTTGTCCCAGCTGAAATGAGGTAGTGAATAATAAGAAGAGAGTATTGAGTATCTGCTGGAAGGTCTGAAGAGGCAGCTGTTTTCAGCACTTGAGGATAGGGCTGAGAAGGGGTCGTAGTAGACAATCCCTCTCTTGCAGGTGTTTGCAGAGCACATTTGCATACACCAAGAGAAAATCATGGATCATCATCTTCTGAAACTGAGCTTCTGACTTGATCTGGACATGAGGCTGCTACAGGGGAAGACTGTAAATGGCACCTGAGAGCTATATTTAGTCTTTGACTCTGTTCAGGTTGTGCTGCAAACACTGAAGGCAAAGGAAAGCAATGTCCAAAACACTGAAGGAAGAATCTCTGGGACTTACCAAGCAAAGGAGGTGTGGAAAATACTTTTTGATTATCTGGACTATAATTAAAAATTGCCTTATGCAAGAGAAGGTCTCCAGGACTGTATTTTAGCCCAATTAGCTGTATTCCTTATCTAAACCATCAGATTTTCCATTCTGGACAGCAGCAGGTCACCTCTGCAGTGCTGCCCAGCTCCTCAGTGTCTGGCTGGGCAGTGGGTCTGCTCCCTTACCCACAGTGGCACCCTGAAGTATCCCCAGGCGATGCTCCAGGGGTGTGCATTGCAAGGGTTCCTTCTCCAGCCATGGGGTTGATTGCCAGGCAGCTCCTGAAGAAACCCCCCAGTGTGGCTTTTGGCTTGCACAGTGCTTGGTGCTGGGACATGTGTTTTCTTCTTTGGGCGAGGGGTCTGGAGAGAACTTACCTCATTGACCTTCATTCCAACAGCCTGAGCTGGATACGGACTTTGCTGGACCCCTCTAACCCATTTTATGGCACAGGTGCTGAAGGCAGTGAGCTCCAGAGCTTCACTGAAAGTATTTGGAAAAGAGGAAAGCATTGAAATGTCCAAATCCTGTGCAGTTCTGGAACCAACATTTCAGCAGCTAAGCCACAAAGTTCCTTAAGGCAAACCTAAGTACATCATACACTTGAACATCTTCCCCCAGATTAAATAGGCTGTTTCCAGTGTGAAAAAAGCCTCGATGATGTGCAAATACAGATGGCCTTAAACCTGACACAGATGTTAAATTAATGAATGAGAAATGGTGTATTTTTTCTCTTCTGTGTTCACAAGTCAGCCAATTTTCTAATATAAAACCTGATCAAGGAAAACAGACTTTCTAATAGAATACCTCATAAACAGTTTGTCCGGGGAAGCTGTTTTCCTCTCACTCTTCCTTTTAAACACCTTCCCAGTGCAATGGGAATGGAATGCTTTTTCAGCTAGAGATCTTTCTCATCCTAATTTACAATATATGGGCTGTACTGGAATTTGAAGAGACAGGCTTCTTTCTTTTAAAGACAGCACCTCTCCACAGCGAGGGACAGTTTTGCAGGAAGTTTAGGGGTTGTGCTGGGAAAAGACCTGTCCCCATTTATTGTAATTGAAGCACCCCCCTGCAAAGTTTGCTTCTCTGGAAAAGTTAGCAGTGGACTGTGAAAGGAGGAGTGTGAGACCAGACACTGGTCCTTTCTGGTGGGCCTGTTCTGAGACATCAGTGCTGCTCTCACAAGTCACATGGAATTGACAAAGAACTGCAAGCACCAGGACTAATGATATCTGGTCTCCTGGGATGAGATCAGGGTGATATTTTTTCCCACAGCTGGGGTTTTTAGTGGGACTTCCTTTCTGCTTTCCCACGTTGATTCCCTCTGGTGTTTGTTGGGTAAGGTTTGAACTTACTGAAGACCTTTTCCTCACCTGGGACTCTAATCTGCCTCTTTCTTCTCTGGGGATTTTCATTAAACCTGTAGTTATCTCTCTCCCTTAATTGTCAGATTAATTAGAAACTGGCCAATGCTTTAAATCATTGAGGTTAAAAGTGTATGATATCTAAGTAGATATAGAAGGCAGCATACAATAAATTGTCTCTCTATGATGCCAAACTAACATGGATATGCAAACATTTAAGTACATGTAGGTTGCTTACCTGAGACATGATTGGACTAAACCTTGCATATAGGCGCATTCATTTTTAAGTATTAAAGAATTACATATTATTGAAAAGGAAAAAATTGAGCTGTGCACAATCAAACTATGACATGTGATTCTTCGAAAACGGACATTACCTTCCTGCCCTCTAAAACCCGTGAATGATTACATATCAAACAACATTTAAATTTTCCATAGGGAAATTATCCCTATTGGTCCTGTCAAATAGTCTTAGGCTCAACATTTATATTTTGAAAAAAGTTGTTTAGAACAGTCGGGTTTGAATTTTAGTGTGAAATTCAAGCCATATCCAGACACAAATTTAACTTGTCGTATTCTCATCTCAGTTGATATCTGGGTCCACAGGACCTGCTTTTGATGCCACTCTTTTAACCACAGCAGTGAATTTGTTAGGGTGACTTTAGAAGAAAGGATCTTAAACACAGTGAAACAATGGAGGGTATTGTAAAAACGTTTCATGGCTCATGCTCTTGCATTTATCCTGTTTCCTTCCACAGTCCCCTCCTGTTTATCCTCAGCAGTGTTTTGGCAGTCAGCTGCTGAGCCAGAACCAAGAGCTCTATCAGCTTTGGAAGGAACATGCACACACCTTTCCTGTTGAGATACAGTCCCCTCTGAGACATTTGCGTTTCAAAAATAATAAGGGGCATGTCAGGATTTACTGAGGGATGAGCTAGAAAAAGTGATAAATACAACTATCAGTTCACAAATGCCCAGTGTAGGTCCAATCCTGTAAAGACTTACCCAATGTCACTAATGTACTGATGAAGGTAGCATCAAAACATCAGTAACACTAGCTGGGAAAATCAAGTTATATCCATTATGAACTTGCAAGATGAGTATCTTTAGATTCCACACTTGGAAATATTGAAGTAACTGAAAATAGCTGCTGCTGTTCGAGAAATATCTGTTTCTCTTCAGCCCCTTTTAGCCTGAATGAATTGAGGGGTAATTTTGGAAAAAGTTTCATGCTCCTCTGTTTAAGAACACATAATTGGCTGGAAGTGTCAAAAGGACAGAGGAAAAATGATAAAAAGCACCATAGTGCCTTCTTCACAAAAAGAAATTAAAGGATTTTCTTAGCTTTGTCTTCTTTTCATTTCAGTTAATAGTCAAAAGCCAAGGTAATATGTTTTAGAGAAAAGTATCAACAATTCACGAGGACATGAGGGGTTAAAAATGAATAGCATTAGTTGGAATTGGCTGAGGTAGTTGCCAAGCCACTCTCCATGATATTTGAAAAGTCAGGTGAAGTCCCAGGTGACTGGACAAGGGGAAACATCGTGCCCATCTTTAAAAAGGGTGGAAAGGAAGACACTGGGAATTACCGACCAGTCAGCCTCACCTCTGTGCTTGGGAAGGTCATGGAACAAACAGATCCTCCTAGAAGGCATGCTGGAGCCCATGGAGGACAGGGAGGTGATTTGAGACAGCCAGCACAGCTTCACCAAGGGCAAGTCCTGCCTGACCAACTTGTGGCTTTCTATGATGGAGTGACTGCATCAGTGGACACAGGAAGGGTTACAGATGTCATTTATCTGGATTTCTGTAAACTCTTTTACCTGGTTCCCCAAAACATGCTTCTCTCTAAATAGGAGAGAAATGGATTTGATGAATGGACTGTCAGATGGATAAGAAACTGATTGGACAGTCACATCCAGAGGGTCGTGGGCAATGTTTCAGTCACAATGGACATCAGTGACCAGTGGTGTCCCTCAGGGGTCTGCACTGGGACCAGTGTTATTTAATATCTTCATTAATGACACAAAGGATTTGAGTGCACCCTCAGCAAACTTGCAGATGACACCAGAGCACCCCTGGGGAGAAGGGCTTGGGGCTGCTGGTGGAGGAGAGGCTGGACATGAGCCAGCAGTGTGGGATTGCAGCCCTGAAAGCCAAACCTGGCCTGGGCTGCATCACAAGCAGCGTGGCCAGCAGGGCGAGGGAGGTGATTCTGCCCCTCTGCTCTGGTGAGACCCCACCTGGAGTGCTGAGTCCAGCCCTGGGGTCCTCAGCACAGGAAGGACATCGACCTGCAGGAGCAAGGCCAGAGGAGGCCAACAAGATGATCAGGGGGATGGAGCAGCTCTGCTATGAGGAAAGGCTGAGAGAATTGAGATTGATCAGTCTGGAGAAGAGACAGCTTTGGGGTGACCTAATTGTGGCCTTTCAGTACCTGAAGGGAGCCTGCAAGAAAGATGGAGAGGGACTTTTCACAAGAGCATGCAGTGATAGCACAAGGGGAAATGGATTCAAACTGAGAGTGGATTTATATCGGGTATTAGGAAAAAATTCTTTACTGGGGAGTGGTGAGGCAGTGGAACTGAGAAGTTGTGGATGCCCTGGAGGTATTCAGGGCCAGGCTGGATGAAGCTCTGAGCAACCTGGTCTAGTGGAAGGTGTCCCTGCCCATGGCAGCAGGGTTGGAAGGAGATGTTCTTTAAGGTCCCTTCCAACCCAAACCATTCTATGATTCCATAATTAAAAGCTAACAGGAATGACTGAAGGGCAGCAAAAAAAAGTGTGGGCATGCAGAGGTTACACGCTGTAGCCAGGAAATCCAGGCTGCTGGGGCAATCCTAGATCCCTTGGAATCGACTGCAAATTGCCACACAATTGAGGTTTGTGCAGTGCCACCCTCCCACTGTCTTCTCAGAACTTCAGCATCCTGCGACCATTTGAGGAACTGACAGAGTACACACAGGGTGGGAGATCTTCCTGTTGACAGTACCGATGGATAGGTTGGATGGAGCATGGATTTTTGTTCACTGAAAACCAGGAGCCCACTAGCTGAACACCAACATTATGTGATGTCTGGAAAGCAGGGATTGAGCCTATACCTGACAAGCTTGTTGATGCCATGCTGGTGGAGGCTGGGCCACAATTTTAAACTGCTACACCACAAAACCAGAATCTTGTGTTCTTTTAGGACTGGCCCACTCGTATTCCCTACCATAGTTTTAGTGCATCCAAAGCCATTTCTTGCTGCCTCTTGATTTTGTGTGTGAGTTTGTGGCCTGACCCAAGACCCACCCACACTGAGTGTGCCTGTGATCACACACAGAGCTCTTGGGCTGAGAAGTGTTTTGACACGAGGCCACTGATCCTGCAGTAATACAAGAAGTTCAGTGACTGATAAAAAAAAAGGCTCATTATTATATGAGCTTCTACATGTCCTCCCTGCAGCTGCTCTGGTGGATTATACAAGGTCATTGCTGGCATTTTGAAGAAACCAGGGCAATTGGGGTCTGGATTGAAAACCACTGCAGGTGGGCTACCTGGCGACTCTCTTCTCAGTCCTGGCCACTGTTTGTCCATAGCATGGCAAAATGCAACAGTAAAGGCCTGTGAATGAGAGAAAAACCCAGCCCACAGGTCTGTTGAGCCTGGGGAGAGAGAAGGAAAAAAACATCCAAGTCTTTAATTATCAATTATTTTCGAGAACTTCACCATCTCATATGGGACTGATTCATATTAGATGTGAATTCTCAGACTAAAAAACAAACCCCAAGAGAACCTTCATTCTTAATAAGAGTGTTTTGCTTCCTGAGTGCTTGTTTAATTGAAGTTTAAGTCAGTAGAAGAGAATTTTTGCTTATCAAAGCCCTGCTGGTACTATAAGCTTTTCTCACAGGTATGGATTTAGGCCGTGATCAGTCCTCAGGCAGATGCACAGGGGAATAGGCCATATAAAAACATGTATTCTACAACTTCTGTGTAGTTCTCTGCCCTTAGTGCCAGTTCTCCTCCCATCACACCTGTCTTAAGGGATGGGCAGGACACAGACAGCATTTATTGTTTACCAAGAATATTGCAAATATATTTTCCTTTTATTTTTTTCTTTTTTTTTGCTAGAAGTACAGAAGAGAGACATGGAAAGCACTGTGCTCCTAAAGCTCTTTGTCCTTTATGTTATACGTAAGGAGCTCTGAACTACTGCCATAGGCACTTCTAAAAATTTGATTTTTAAGCAGTCAGTAAGGGGAGGGGGAAGTCTTATAATCAGCATTCAGTGGCTTTAACGTAGGATCTATTTTGAGATTTCAGTGATCAGTGGGAACACAATTCAATTTGCAAAGTCACCTTTTCTTGTGACAAAATAGGTCCAGGTTATTTGAATCTTAATGGTTAGGAAGAGTCACTTGCCTATGAGGCAGCTAAAATACCTATAGTATGATGAAAAGAGGAAATGTTGAATTTTTAAATAGGGTAGGGGGGAAAAGCCTCTAACCAGTGTTTGAATGTTGCTCTATCAGTATTGAATGAAAAGGTATGTGTTCAGTGTTTAGTAGCTGATATGGAAACAAAAAGGGTCCTTCTCCACACCCTTGTATCACATAAGAAGATGAATGATTTGGGTTTTGGCTGTAAGGCATGATGCCTAGGGGAGCTGATGCAATGTTGGTGCCCCCATAGGTCCAGGCTGTGCTGGGCTAAACACCATGAGAGGTTTGCTGTGGAGCAGGTATTTACTGGGTGGGCACCTGCCAAGACTTTGCAGTCCCAAGGCATCCCTCCTGGGGATTAAATGTGTTGACCCTCCCCATGAGCACGTGATGTGTGAAAACAAGTTCAAAACTTGTCTACTTTTTCCACACTGCTCTAACAAAAGGCTATGCCTCTTCCATCTCTGCCCTGTTTATGAAGCCTCTATCAGCATATCCACAAGCAAGCTGCCGTTTGTCCTCTTTCTTCTGCATGCCATAAAATACAGAAAAAAAATGCATGAAAAAGGAAAATTCCAGTCTGGGAAAAAAAAAAAATCAGGATAAATATTCCAGGTGCTCCCTATGTTTTCTGTGCAAGTAAATATTTTGATTTAGTTTTTGGTTATTTAACACGTGATACTGGAAATGTAAAGCAACGCTCAACAAAATCAAAGTAAAAATAAAAGTTCTTTGCAAAAGTTTTGTTTCCGAGTCTCAACCACAACATTCTAAAATCTTCAGCGCTTTTATTTATAGGCTGGTTTTTTTTCTTTTCCATAACAAGTTTACAATACAACTAATTTATTTCTCAAAATGTTGACTTTTCAGAATCCTGTTCAGACACAACTCTATATGACTCCAAGCAAGTGACCCTAATAGCATAATTACCCAAAGAAATGAGCAATGAACCTCCTGAGCTCTGCAAAAAGGCAAGAGAAACCATCGGAGTGGCTGCCCCAGGCTGGCTGCCACACTCCCCTTCCCTCACTTACCAGGACGTGGGTATGGAACGGTGGGAGCTCAGGGAGACACAGCCCATTCATTTCTGGCCGTCGTGTCCATCCGTGCCTGGGGGGTAACACACACTCACCTGAGCCATTCCAGGACTGCCCCGAGGTGGATCCTCTACTCTCCACACCTGCAGAGAAAATAAGACAATGCACACACCCGCTCTGGGGACAGAACCAGCACTTGGTTCTGCAGATAAAGTTGTGCCCCACAGTGCCAATGGATTTTCTTTCTTCCTTTCTCTCAAGCATTTAACTATTTTTGTATTGAACTGATGAGAAATTACACGAGCTCGGGTAACGTTAATAATGCATGAGGTTTAAGACAAACACATGAAAGGAGCTTATTTTTCATGTCAAACAATTCTTTATTTCTTATGGTACAAATTAAAAGTGACAGATCTGAAGCTGTTAAGAAATACACAAAGTGCAGCTTTACTGACCATACAGATATTGCTCTAGATTAAGTACAGTTTTTGTCAGTTTTTTTGTATTTTTTTTTCATGTTAAGCAACCTGTGCAGATAAATCAGCTTTGGTTTCAAAGTCAGAGTAGTAAGGAGCTTCTAAATATCCAGTTTGTTTTCTTGGTCACAAGTCCACCGTAGCGACTCCTTTTGCATTTATTTATATTTTTGAACACCACAATACAGTCTGTTTTGTACTGCCATCTTTCCTGCTGCATGCTCCATGCATGGAAAAACAGAGCTCTTTGCAGTGCTTCATAAGTGACCCTGGTGACCATTCTGTAGATTATAGCACATAGGACAAAAATAATAATAACAATAATAATAATTAATAATAATAATAATATCACCTTTTAACAATAAATAAACAAATGTGCCCCACATAATCTCAAGTTGGAAACAAGCAAACCACGTGACAAAAAGCTCATTACAAAATGTTTTCCAAACAGATTTTACAGTCAAACATTGACATGGAAATCAATTCCCTCTCTTAGCTTCTTATTTGAATGTTGGTCAATAACTGGGTACAAGTAGAGTGCTGAGGTAAAACACTGATGAACAGTTTTATTTTTGTATTTTTTTTAAATAGTAACAGTTTAGTATTGCGAGATTGTCAGCAACATTTAGCCATATCTATACAATGTGCATATACCTACATACATTGAGCTTTGGTCCAGCATTGAGAAGACGAGCAAAGGCATTTTACATATTTCTTTTTGGTTATAGCTTGAGTTCTTTGATACGCCTCTACTTGTTCCTTCCTAGCTCCTTTTTGCTTCCTTGTTCTTTCTTTTTCTTTTTTTTTTCTTTTATTTTTTTGGCTTTTTTTTTTTTCCAGTAGTAACATAAAGAAATTGGAACCATTTGAATGCATTTGATTTCTTCAACTGTCCAAAATAGCTTTTTAGTGAAAAACATAAAAAGACAAAATCAGAGCAGTAAGTGAATCCTCAGTACAGTATTCAAATAATATTTATATATATTTATATATTTAAAAAAATTCGATGACCAATAAATTGGAAAACCATTAAACCTTCACATATGACTGAAGAGACTTTTGTTTCATTTGCTGGTAGCACTCTATCTTTTAGTCACATGCAAAATTAAAAGGTATTCAAATGTTATCAGTACACGAAAATTGTTTACAAATGTAAGCGAGAAATGTTGCCAGTAACAAAATAAACCAAAATATTTGTACCCTTCCAAAGATGTATGACTCACACATAATTTATCTTCCTAAGAATCTGTTCAGGCACCATTTATGCCTCATAGCAAAAATTTGTTTATAGAAAAATTAATATAAGAAGCATTACAACACTTTATAAATAATTTACAAAACATAATACAAAATTAGAAAACTGTAAAAAAAATCACTGCACATGAATGGTTTTAAGACTGTGGGATGAACATTATTTTTCCTTCCAAGCTGGCAATTTATATTTATTTTACATTTTCCCTGTCCTAGTTATATCCTTCCGATATGTACTTTGGAACAGAAAAGAGCTTATGTAACTGCTGCCAGCACATTTTTAGACATTTAGCATCTTTCATACACTCTTTAGTTAACTTTTTCTTCTTGGGGGATTTTTCTTCACCGAATTTAGAGCAGTTCCTGGGAGAATTGAAAATTTAGTTTTTAGGCAAAGGCTGGTTGGTGGTTTTTTGTTTTCCCAGGAAGTTTTTGGGGATGGATCCGGGGAGAGGATGGCCTTAAGGATGACTGGGCAGGTACTGGTGTATGTGGTTAATGACTGGGCAATTAGGAGGGTACCGGAGAACACGGGGAGGGTTTCAGGAGTGTCTGCTTCCAGCCACAATCTGTTCTTCCCTGCTTCCCTGTTGGCTTCTGGATGTTGGTCTGCTCCTTATGTCAATTGAGCTGGACTCTTTGATATTTAGATAACAGAGATATTTCTGCAGGTAGATGTGTCTGTAGAGGGAGGGGGTAAAAAGAAAACCCAGAGGGGCAGATGTTGCCATGAGACTCCCTTTACTTTACATGCTCTGCTTGAGTAAAGCACCTCTTTTTGTCCCTCGCAATTTGCCTGTGGTTACTGAGGTGTTTCTTCCCCCAGCAGTTATTTATATATCATCAGCTGAAAAAGAGTCAATAACAATTCTCACTCTTCTCCTCATAAAAGCAATACTGAAAATATCCTTAAACATACCCTGCTGAAGCTTAAAGCCTAAAATGCATTTGCTGGCCGGGAGCCCATCCTGGAGTACTGGCTCGTCGGTGCTCTCCAACCCTGACCTTTGAGAGTGCTCACATTTAGAAGCAGTTTCTGGCCCAGATGATGGCCTCTGAAACCTTAAAACTCCACCAGCCATACAGCAAAATGCCCCACTCTACAAGGCAAATCCCATTAATGAAATAGCAAGGGCCAGATTCAAAGCCCATTGAAATCAATGAAAGTCTGCTTCTTTCGCTAAGTTTTGGATATAGCTGTGAGTACTTGAAAACTCTGTAATAAAAAAGTGTTATTTGAAGACTCCAGCACACCAGGAACCTTCTTCAACATCCTGGATAGACCAACAAAACCCCAATACAACTGTAGTAAGGTCAAGGAATGCAATACAAATGTAGTAAGGTCAAGGAGTCATACCAGCAGAGTTTTACCATTTCTCCAGTGAGCTGAACCAAATCCCTGACATTTTCCTTTGGGAAGACATGGTCAAGATGCTGCTTCTGCCCTGACAGTGGGCTGAACCCCAAAGGCTGGAGCAGAGCTTAGCCAAAGGTGACAATTGCAGACCACCTTCACAGGTCATCCCCTATCCCACCAAGAACCTGCAACACCTTTCTCTCCCCCTGAGTCCTGGTGTGCTTGTACACAGCATTTTAGTGATGCTTGTCCAGTCAAAATGAAGCCACAGAGATAAACTGTCTTTAAAGGAAAATCAGTGTATCTAAAACATATTGCAGGCGACCCACCTTACATTGCCCAGGGATATTCACTGGGCTTCTCTCTATCCCAATTGCTTAGGGTAGCCGGTGGCCACAGCTAACACCTGCAGAAACACACCCTCCTGCTAAAGAAGTCGACAGGGCAAGCATCAATATCAGGATAACATAAAAAAAAGGCAGAAAGCACAAAGCACTGCCACTGACACAGTCCATAGAGATGCAACGATCAAAACACCCTCCTCACTTCTCGGCCTGTCCATTTGTTCTCATCAGAACCTCCAGAAATTTCTTTGGCTGGCAGACTTTGGAGAGAAATTGCTTCAAATGGAACCATAATATAGATGCAGTACTGAACCAAGTGCACAGTTCATATTTATACTACAAAATGGGCTTTGGTAACCTCTCCAGATGCGTAGCCAAAGGACAGGGAAATCCTGAGCCACACATTTGACACAAAGCACAGTGTTCAGTGTGGGCTGGCAGTCCATCAGACATCATCCTACTCCTTCTTGGTCCTGTGCTGCATTCCAGCATATCAGTATAAAAGCCTTCAAACAGTACTGGGTTATGTGGGCTTGGGGAAGGGCTGGAGAATGGGCTGGAAGGAGGAGGCAGTAAATAGAAAAAAAAAAGAAGAAGAAGAAAAAGAAATGCAAACCAAGACATACACCCTTAGAAGAGAAATACCAAACCCCACAAATCGCAATAAAAATAAGTTATTTTTTGGCACCCAAACACTAGGAGATTGCAAAACTGTCGATTAAAAGAAAGGAAAAGGAGGTGACCACTATGGGATGGCTTTAACACCTGTTTGTACACACCTGTGGGGGTACAAACAAGGATGAAGGAAACTAATCCTGCTGTTTTTCTCTTTGCAAAATACAAATGTAAAAATTCATAACACAATTTTACACTCATAAAAGAGTAGACTAACAATCTAGTTTGCAATGCCGTGTTTCTGACTTTGGTTAATAGTTTTCATAGTGAATCAGCACTTGATACCTGAAAGGCTACAATCACTCCTCCAGGTGGCAGGCTTGTATTCTCTTTTAAACAGATAAAAGTTTTTTTTTTTTCTTTTTTTTTTTTGTTTTGTTTTTCCTTAAAATGTGTTCATATTTTCATAATATACAGAAAAAAGTAAGCAGTTATTTGGTTTACTTTAAGTCCATTAAAAAAAAAACTGGCTTTTTCTTTTTTTATTTTTTTTTTTGGAACTAATTCTACTCCACACACACACACACTAAGTTTTGTGTATTTTTTTTGTTTGTTTTGCTTGTTTGTTTTTTTTTTTAAATAGGAAAACCCACGGACATTTATAAACTGTTCTGTCCTTCTCGTAGTTTTCTCAGTCTTTTACTTACAAGGGTGATGAATAGGTATTTTCACAGAGTTCAAATGGTTGCGTTTATGGTGGTGCAGTTTTATTTTCTGTGTGGTTTTGTTTAGTTTTGCTGTGTTTAGTTTTTTAGGAGTTTTCTTCCAGAGAGTCTGTTAAAGGCTCCATAGGAACTGCCGTCGCGGGCTCGTGTTGTTTCAAGCGTTTAATTGTGTTCTTCAGTGCTTGCCTCTTATTGCAGAACCAAACTCTAACTACTTCCCGGTCATAGTTCAGTTTCTCTGCAATCTCTGTCATTTCTTGCCCAGAGGGGTGCGTGTTCTTCTCAAAGTGGGCATTCAAGATTTCAAGGGCTTGTGGCGTGAATGAGGTGCGCCTCTTGCGCTTTTTGGATGGTTCGCTCCCGATAAACTCGGTAAGGTTCTGCATCCCTGCTCGATGGCGGGCCTCAGCCTCAGCCATCCACCGCTCAAGCACCGGCTTTATCTTCTGGGCACTTTTAGGGGTGATGTCCAGCTTTTCAAACCTGGCAGGATACAAAAGGCCAGGGTTCAGTTTGGCTGTCAGACTGCTAGCTATAGTGTTCTCTTGGGCTTCCTGTGGTAGGAAAAAGTGGCTTCTCAGGATGGTGTGTCTGAGGGAAAATTGAGAAAGAAGAGTCTTACACTGATGCTCTGCCAGGGTGGGACTTCCTGCCTGCCTGACTAATTGACTGGCAGAGGTAATTTACAATGGATTATGAAAACTGTCAGATAGGTATATCTAAAAGTATATATATATATAACTAGATATTTAAACTAACACAAAATGAACACTACAACAAAATTCTAAGTACACTAAATAATGCAAGTTAAGAGTCACATTTTAGTATTTCTGATGATCTTCAAACCCCTTGAAACTCAGTCTAATTACAGGAAATGATATCAAAGGCAATTGCTTTTTATCACGCCTTTTTTTGATTAATCCTTTTGTTTTCTCTCCCAACCCGTGTCGCCCAAACACCACAGCTTTAATAATACAAACCAGTGGAAGTTACCAGCCGCTGAATATCAGGTTTCCTTTCCATTTTTTCAGCAATTTTCACTGTTTGCAAGTTAATGCTATATCCCTTTTCTGGGTTGGGAAAAGATTCCCACAGCCACGGTGGTGTTCAGCTGAAACAGCTGGACACTTTGCAATTATCTTGACTGCCCCCACAATGTGCAAAGACAGACTCATGTTTTCCAGATGAAACCCAGCATAATAGTCTACTAATATGCTGTGGCACCAAGCTGAGTTTATTGTGGGATTTCTGCAAACTGTACCAGAATGATATCATTTCCTGTAAATGAGGCCTTCTATATATCATTTTGCCATCAAAAGTCTTTTGCCAAACCAGATTTTACAAGTATTATAAAACATCTGGAAAAGCAGCCACGCAAAGCTTTAATCCTGTCAAAACCAAGCAGAAGAGCTGAGTGCACGTTTCAGGTCTTAGAAGTAATTGTTTCTTTCATTTACTGAGTTCATCCCCTTTTGCTACACGTTAAAAAAGCTTTGACCCAAGTCGTCTGGTGCCCCCCCTTTGTATTTCCCTGCTTTGCTCTGTCCACTCAGCACGCTGCAGTATTTAATGTTGCAGAAAGGCAGCAATTATTGCATGACATTCTCTGCTGTCCAGCCCAGCTGGTGCTGAAGCACCACCACCACCATCACCATCACCATCACCACCACCACCACCACTAATCACACAAGCTCTGGAGACAAGACCAACCCAGCCAGTGCCTTTGTGCAAAGGAGCTCCATGAGGGGATCTGGCCATTTTTACTGTCACTACTCGGCATGTGAAGGCAGCAGAAAATATTACAGCAAGAAACAAAGCATTTCTCACACCCAAAGAATAAGGCAAGGAATAATTTCAGATAATAATGCTTCAGAGGATTTGTAACTGGTGCCTGACATCCTAATGTGGTGTTGACTCTAGTGGGTTATTCCTTGGTGCCCAGTTAAGTTTCAGGCTGAAGGGTGTGTTTTTGAGTGTGTTGTCTCAAGTTAAAAACCCCACCATGCAGAACATATTCAAGGTGGAATATTGCTCATGTGACCTGTACAGGTCACCAGGAGACTCTACTTGTGTCTCTGAGTTTGTCATGCAACTTGCTTGCCTTACTGCCCCTTCCATTAACCTGGAATTCATACTGAACCTCCTTTGACGCCATCAAAAGAAAAGTTAAGTCTACTATTTCTGAGGAACACATACTGCCACTGAAGCACCTTCTCTTGGTGCTTAAGAAAAAATGCACAGTCACAGCATATTATTGCACCCTGAAGTGGTATCCAGCTGGGGCAGGCAAAGGAAATTTAAAACCCTGTAACCCTGCGAGTATTTGGGACCAGCCTGTGCACCCACTCCTCATGTTCTCAGAAATTTGCCCCTCTAAGGAGCCCTCTGTAAAATGCCTCACCATCCCCAGTGTTTTCTCAGGTCTGAGTAAGGATGAAGGCAATGAGAAGACAGAAAACTAGACAAAAGCAAAGAAAACTCTAACGTGTCCTTCAGAGGATAGTATATTAAACAGCAGCTTAAGGCTTCAAAAAATTGTAAATTGCTAAAAACTCCTCCCATTTTAGGCATTCTTTACCAACTGACCACAAGGAAGAGGAAAAAAAATAAATGAATCCTTAGCAATAGCATTCATATCATTGGCACTGCTTGTTAGTGTTGATACTGCAGTACATGTTTGGTATAAAGATATACAAGTCTTGAAACAAATTTCCCAGCAGTAGTATCCTTGTGTAGACTGAATAAAGGTTATTTTCTACAGGGAGGTATCTTATAAGAAAAAACAGTAGGGGACACCATAGAAGTGAGAGGATCCTATGGAGCTTTTTGTATTTAACAACAATCAATGGGTTTTATGGAAAATCATTGAGCAAAATGTGAGCTGCAAGCTCACTACCCCATACTGATGTTATTTATAACCTTAGTCTTTAACTGCAGGAAAAGTACACTTCCATCCTATGGGGAATACATTAAAAGTATAAAGAGCAGATAAAAAGACAGAGCATTTCATGGATCACCAAGAACAAAATCCACTTAAATGAGCTTAGAGTTGGTTTCTTGGCTTTCACGGATGGAGAAGGACTATAAGGCATTGCCCAAGAGGAAAAAGCTGTTACCTAAGTGTGTTTGTTACCTCATGCATAAACATGGGATTACTTTAACACACATACATGTATATAAGGCCTTTGCTTCTACTTTAACTCTGTCAAGACTGTATTATGATTTCTTATTATTAGGGCAGATTTCTCCTTCTGCTTTGCACACATGGGTTTGTCTATTATTTTGGTAAACATTTGGGTGATAAAGGATGAATAGCAGCTGGTTTGCAAGATAGCAGGAAGGCTAATTTTTTCCCTTCTGTGTTGCCTAGGTAAATCATCATTAACATCCTCTATGTGAAGTGCTAACCACAGTAATACAGGTTTTAACTTAGCAGGGATGCAGCCATGAAATATTTGTTCAGTAACCCTATCTGTAGAAAATGGCACAGTATGAAGAGGGTCAGCTGGTGCTTATCCAGCATCAGCAGGGTCTCCAGCTCATCTACAGAATTAAGTCTCAGTGCCAGGAACATTGTTTCTCACTTGTTTTAAAAAAGAAGGAAAAAAAGTAAAAGACCAGAGTTACTCCAGGGTTGCACAAGGAGAACATTTTATCTGTCAGTTAACAACATTATTGGCGAATTTAAATCTCAGGTTAAATAACAAACTGCAAAGACAGGAGACTCAAACACAAGCATGCTGCTCTCAATAAGCTGCTTAATTATTAAGAACAAAGGGAGGAGAGGAGAGTTTATGATGTAGCTTGTTACCTGCAGATGGCAGACTGGCTATAGGCAGGGCCTTCAGTGGCACTCAGGGCTTGGCCAACTTGAGTCTGTGTCAGGCCAAGGGACAGGCGCCGGATTTTAAAAGCTTTGGCAAATTCTCTGATTTCTTCCAGGTTCACCCCATCCACCTCTCCAGTGGCTGTTTGAGGATCTGTTGAGATATTTTTTTCAATCATGTCAGTTCTTTGCATCACGTATCAGTGGGATAGGCTTACACCAGATTTCGTTGGCAAGATATTCCATTTTTTAAGTACTTATCCCTTTCTCTTCTTCCCCAAACAGAAACAGACTTGCCCTGTCAGCAGTGCCATGAAGCACGTTCAGATTGCTAAAATGTTAACCAGGCTGCAGTGTTTGCAGGTGCTGCTGGACGATTTTCAGAGGCAAGAGCTGTTGCTGAACTCCTGAAAATGGCCAGCTAACCCAGAGTGAGGGCTCTTCACTGCCATGTCAGCCTTGCAAAATCTTCCCTGGATTGAGGGGTCATGTTCCCTGTTTTCCCTTCTTATCACATAGAGAAAGAAGGCTGGTATTATTATATTCATTTCCAGCCCCAGGAGGGCTAAATATATGTATGAACTGCTTGGACTGTTACCTTGAAATCAAGACTTTCTGCTTTCCCTAAAATTAATGCCAAATAAGGAGATTCACAACCATTCCTTCCCTTTTCCACAATACCCAATGCAAACTGCCAGCTGAAAGTCCAAAATAACCCAGCAAATGAACAAGCCCAAACCAAATGCTGCCTTTAAAACCTCCTTGATTTAAAAATCATCTTTTAAAATGCGCCCTTCAGAGAAGCAGCCTTTCAGGCTTTTCATTCTGCCTCCCATCAGGTTGATAATCACGGAGCAGCAACATTGGTTTTGGATGGTAATGCCGCACAGTTTTTTACTTTTACATTAGCCCCTCCGAAGATAATGCTTATGATGCTGTGAGAATAAATCTGTCCTTCCTCTCTATAGCAGTTTACTGACGCAGAAGCCTTTGTCCCTGAAAGGGCACATAATAAAGCATGTCTACCACAGGAAAGCTCCTTTGGAGCTGGATAACTCGGTCAATTTAGGACTTATCAAGGGAAATGACACAACAGCTGGAGAATGGAACTTTCTCCCCCCTCCCAAGCTACTGATCCCTGACTAAATGAAAGTGTTCGCCAAGTCAGAGACAGCATGGGACTGGGACGGTGGAAGATTTCAAAGTGTTGTGCAATCCAGCATGTAGTGAAGCCATTCTCCCAGTGAGACATCTCTATTGTTCTTCCCCTCATCCCTCAGACTTGGAGGTGAAAAGTTTGCAGCACAATAACCCCTCAATTTCTGTAAATGCAAGCAGTTATCCAAAACAGTGCTGGACTACATTACTATTCTGAACCCTATATGAGAGAGGTTCCTGCTAGTATGGACATGGCTGAGGGTTTATCAGCGTTACAGGAACTAAGCTTTTATTTTCAGGGGTTTATAAGCATGGTGGAAAATTTCTTTATGATGGAAACATGCTATTAAAAAGAGTCTTTTTGTCCTTAGACAAAAGTAATAGACAGGGAAAAGGATTTTCTCATATACAAATTTAGCCCGTATCTATTCGTCGCTTGAGCATAAGAAGCACACACAGCAAGAGTATTTTTAAAATTCTTATGTATGCAACAGGGGACCACATGAACTGTGCTATGCCTAGTTCTGCCAATGCTCCACACTCAGAATCATCTCTCTTGTTCTCACTGCTGCAGCTGAGCTCACCTCTACACCCATGCACTCATCCAGTATAAAGCTGGGTGCATATGACAGTGGCCACTCAGGCTTATAAAGCAATGACAGAATCATGGAATATTGCCTTTAGAGGGGTGGAATTTGCCTACTTACCCCACACACAGTCTATCTGGCACACCCTTGAATTCAGACACACAGAATGGAGCTGCAAGCTTATCTGCACTTTGGGTCTCTAAAGAGCGACTGTTAAATGTACAAAACATCAGAAATGATACTGGCCTCAAAAACTCCCTGGAGTAAGGTACACCAAGATGCTGACCTTCCTCACCTCTTTCCTTCCTTTACCTTAAGGCCCCCGACTAAGGCTGTTAGGGATGTGACAAAGGACAATTGAGGTGTTTCCAGACAACAAACAAAGTGGCCAACACTAGGGCATCTGTTACCTGTAATCCTCCCCAACTTCCATTAGGAATAAAAGGGGAATAAGAAAACTAAGGGGTTATTTGCTCACATATGATTGTAAGGAAATGCTGCCAAGTTCTGCTGGATCCTTCTGGTATGGCACTGTTGCAATTTTTCCTGCTTGGGGGGCCTGGATGAGGGAAGTCTTAGACTGAGATCTCCTTGGGATGAGAAAAAAACCTGTGATGCACTTCACTAATATGGAAGCAGAACGTAGTACATGGTGGAGTATCTTCTGAGGAAAGGATTCATTCTTACATAGCACCTTTGGAAGTTGGGAAGTACTAACAGAGATGGACTGGAACACTGAAGTCTTTTATCCCTGAACTCCAGGACAAGCAGAATTTGTACGAGATTGGAACCACGTCTACCTTAGGTATGATTCAAAACCCTTTGAAATCCCCAGGTCTTGTCTTCTATCACCTCCATAAAACACAGATGAAGGCCACTCTATTGACATCATAATATAGCAGCACTGGTTTGTTTTACTCTATTGTCATTAAAATACCATCAATGCCTAGTTCTGGACTCTGTGGACTAATGTATATGTATGTACATGAATATATTCAAATAGATAGTGGACTTTGTTTTAGCACATTCTGAGCTCTAAGAACAGCTGAGCATATAGTACCCTTCACATTTTAGGAAGAGTGGCTTATTGAAGAGAGTAAATAAACAGTTGCTTCTTAAATTAAGCAGATATTCCAGGGAAGGCAGGAAAATAGAGAATACCAATCCCATTGAGTGGCTGGGATCTAGAGTAACAGCATTTCAAGACCCCAGATTTACATTACTGGATGAGAAAACAATGGCTGTTGTGTCTGTGAAACTACTGGATGCTGGAGGAAAGTAAGAGAGTTGTCTGGGACTTTTATGGGTACATATCCCATAACAAAAAGGAGGACAGCTAAAATTCTGCCAGTTGTCCTGGTGGATGGTGAAGGTAGATGAGCAGAGTGGAAGAAATAAAATCCACAGGCTCTCCTCCATTGAAATCCCTTTTTTTCTACTGAAGGGAATACTTCTCCCACTTTTGAATTCTTCTGAAAATCCCACATGAGTTTGTTGGTGAGTGAAAATATGCCATGGTTTTAATAGTTAGGGGAGAGAGCTGCTACAGAGAAACCAGAGCACCCTGAAGGAGAAAGCAAATTTCTGCTGCACAGAGTTCTGCCACAGGAGGGATTACAGGGGGGAAGATTTCCCCAGTTAGACAGAAGGAGAAATAGCTGACAGAGGAGGTCCAATGGAAAGCAAATTGGATAAGAAGGGCAGGACAAAACATTGATAATGGAAAATGGACTGGAGCTCAGGGGAAAAAAGGAAGAATAATTTGTTTACGGAAGGCATTTTAATTTTATAGTAACAGATGACAATGACATGAGTTTGGAAGGAAGAAAGGAACTTCATGGAGACAGAAGTCTCAGCACAAGGGGAAACCAGTGATTTCCACAAAGAAAGCATATGGTGGAGAAGTTAAAGAAATGAGCAGAGGGATGCATTTCAGAAGAGGAAAATGAAATGGAAAAAGGGGAGAATAATGACGTAGAATTGAATGAAGAGAAAACAAAGAAGACAAAAGAAAACAGAGGCAGGATGAGACAATACAAAGAAGGAACAAGCAGAGCAGTGATGAACGTTGCAGTCCTTGCTTAAGCAGAACTTCTTTTTAAACATCCTTTCAAGCAGAACTTATTTTTAAACATCCTTTTTTTGGAAATAACCATTGTTTTGGTCTTTGAAATAATTAGCACTTGTTCCTGGTTAGGGATGAAGGGCTGATAATGGGATAAAAGGGAAAAGCTATAAAGAAGACCACAGTCCAGGGTGCTAAAAAAAAAGACAGGAAATAAAAAAAGGGAAATTAAAAAAAAATTGTAAGGAAATGCACCTTTTTAAAATTAAGAAACATATTATAGAAAAAATGTAAAATCATAAAGAAAATATTTCTAGAATGAAAAGTAAAAGGAATAAAAACAAGAAGCATGGACACTAAAGTTATTAAAGACCAGTTCTTATCGCTTTCTCATTGTACTACAGTAATTTCTCTGATGTGAGGCAGCCTTTTGTAAGAGTTCCTCTCTTTACAGTCACTGTGCCGAAGTTGCCTCAAATAATTATTTACTGAAGTCATGTTGCTCTGTGCACTTTGATCAACCAAACAGCCAGGCTGAATGCGCCTAGTTTTACATGAACTTTGCTATATTTATCAACAATTTCTGGAATACAGAAAATCTCTGCCAAGGTACTCAAGTCTTGGACTTCTTCTGGAGGTCTGGACTGCGGCTTTGGAAGGAATGAGGAAGACGAAACAGGAGGGATAAAGCAAACGAAGATAAGGTTCAGGAGGCCACAGGTTGTTTCTTGCTGCCCTCATGCCTAAGAATTTCACTCAGAACCACTGACACATTGCCCACCCCATCCTGCTAAAAGACTTTGAGTGGACCTTTAGACACAGGATTCCAGTAGCAGGCCTGGTACATGAAGCTCTGCAGCTGGGAGGGCAGGTGGGATGCTAAGGAGGCTTTGCTCAACTATGGGCTTGGCAAAGAGGGGGTCCTGCCCTTCAGGGATCTGCATCCAGAAGCTGAGCACATTCTACAAAGAAGCAAAATGGGGGTGATTTCTGTTTATTTATTTCCCCTTGTGCAAAAAGAAAAATGGATGCAAATAGATTCTCAGTCCAATGAAACAATTTCCAAACTCACAAAGATCATTTAATGCTATTCGCCCAAAAAATATCACTGGTTTATCAGCAACAACAGAAGGCCATGAAGGATCCTGTCTGACTGCTCACATTTCATTACACAGGGGTTTTGATTTTTTCTTACTGAGCTGACTGTATTTTCCTCCTTCTTGTAGGATCTTTTCACATTCCTAAAAAGCAGGAGGTCGCTCTCTTGTGCCTGGTGGCAGCTCCAGCAGACTTAGGCATGCAGTGGTAGCTCCAGTGTGTGTTGGCTCCATGCTCTCAGGAGTCTGGACAGACATCAGGGATCCTTGGGGTGGCTGGTTTACTTGTGGCTGTGGCAGAAGGGACTTGATCTGCCCCTCATGCTGCTCATTCTGTTGGTCTTGAGTAGCTAGAGACTGGATGAAGCTGGCAGCAAACATTCCAACCTCCAGAAGGTTTTATTATTTATGTATCATTATCTACTATGTTGTTTTTTTTTCTAGGAGATCCCTATCAGAAACATCTTCCTCTGGAATGCTCTTAAGATCTGAATCCTAGCAAGTTAAAGCCCAAGTGCCACACCTTCCTCAGTCTGACTGTATGAAAAGCCTCTTATGGTTGTGGTCCTGGCCTGCTTTGTGGAGGACAACAGTACCGACAGTACAGACTGACAGAGAGATTGGCTTGTTGCTGTTCTTGGTGACCATTTTCCATACTCCTCTGACAGCTTCCAGGGAGTGTAGGAGTGGCATCAGCAGGATTGGGATGCAGAAGGGGGCAAAAAATTAACTTTTAGTCTAAAGAAAAAGCAGTGATGGAAGGAAAAAAGTCAATAAACCAAACCTGAAGATTATTAAGCAGCAGGGATTTGAGTTTGGAGTGGGGAGACAGAGGGCCTGACTGTGCAGAGAGTAGTGACCACTGTGGTAGGAGAAAGAAAATCAGGGAAAGGAGATGGCACTGGTGATAAAACAAGACAGAGGAGGACAGAAACTACCTAATAAAAAGACTGGTAAAAGGGCACAGATACGGTCTGGGGACAGTGACTTCAAGGAACTGAAATGGGAAGAGAAGTTGGGCAATGAGGGACTGTAGTGAGAGAGCTGCAGGGAGAAGGTCAGAGGAACAATGAGGCAAAGGGAGAGCAGTTTGTGTAGAGAACAGTAGGGGGAAGAAATGGGACTGGAACAGGACAAAGTAGTGAATGGAGTGAAGCCCAAGAGGATCCAGTAAAAATTCTATGTTCATTTGTGCGTCTCCCACTCGTGCCCAGGTTGATATCCCTGTGCCCCATTCTCCTCTGCTCTCAGCCAAATCCATAAGCACAGCAGGTGTCTTATTCCTTTGAGAGCAGGACCAACGAGATGATAACAGAACTATCTCCTGTGAAGCTTTTCCAACCATGCAACAGAAGTTCTCCTATTTCCAGCTAGGAACACAAGCGTTACCTCACCATATGACTGATTCACGTTATTATTCTTCCTTTTGTAATAACCTTGAAATTTATCCAAGCAAAAAATGAAGGAAAAAGAACATCCTTAGAGTTGCACAAATAGATACTCAGAAGCTACGAAATGCTGGAGTTACAGCAGCCCACAATCCCACATAGCATAGTGTTTGAGTCCTGGAACATCAGTTCTTTTTCATGTGCCCTGTCCAGTGCACAGGATGAATTGTCTTTCATTACAGATGAACTGATTGATGTATTGCCTTTTTACTTGTTCAGTGCGTGGCCCCAGACCTCTATTAAAACTCTTCACTGGAGACATCTCCTCTTGAGCTCCTCTGGGTTTTTTTTAAATCTTAATTTATTTTCTTGTGTTTCTACAAGATGAGGGTCTTCCCCTTCTCATTCACAGAGAAGTGGACAGATATTAAGGGAAAAAGCATTTTTGGGTACCTAGTCTAGGTCAAGTAGGAAATGATGTTTTAGACTGTGTCTTTAAATGGTTCTTGATACAGTTCCATAGTGAAAGTGCACTTAAAATTGCAACTTGTGAGTAGCAGGTTCTTCTGTAAATTAAAGTCCAGAGTCTCAAACTGGATATTGAGTGAGCACTTGTGAAAAATCTCTTCTAAGTGATTTGCCTGCCATTGCACTGGAATTACAGAAAGCTTCAGCTCCTCAGTTTTCAGTGGCCTGAGGCAAGACCATCCTTCCCCCTTCTACAGCCCCCTACCTCCAACCTTGTGCAAAGTGGGGAACACTTTAGTGAATCAGGTAGGGAACAAACCTTGGGACAACAGCCCATCTGTTGAATTAGTAATTCTGGTGCATCCCTAGGACAATTCCATTGGGAATGCACTGAAAGAAGGATGAGGAAAAAAAATATCATGATTGCATGATTTTAATCACAAGAATATATTGTTATAATAAAATACATGTTCTAAGAGGACTTGCATACAGTTGAACAAGCAACTATTTTTCTAGTGTCTCCTAACTTTTGATAGATTTATTCTGCAAACTTACAAGAGCTTCTTGCATGTTGCTTTTATTTAAAATAAGAATGTCCACAAGAGGGGCTATTCTGGACTAGCCATTGAAAAATAACTTATTCCATACCAGCTATTTTATTCAATTTTCCCACACAGACAAAGGGTAAACTTTATGTATTTTTAACATGAAGCCTCTTATTTGTTTTCCTCCTACCAGCAGGTCTACATGAGAAAATGTGCTGACAGAGCAATAGCAATATATTTATATCACTATAATTATATCTGCATCTATATGCAGATATATTTATTCCAGAATAAAAGTATTCTCACTGGCAGTTCTATCAGCATAATTTTACCACTATAGCTCTACTAGTTATTTCTCCATGTAAACAATCTCTGAAATAATCTAACCAAGATTTTTTCACATCTTTCCTTGCATGACAGTTTCTCTAAGCTCTTCATAAACCCGTATCAGCCACATAATTTACATTACCAATATGGCATGAGCTATAGTGTTTGGGTATCGCTGCACAAGGTCACCCAAATCACTCAGATTTCTGCAGATGTGCAAAACCTGTTAATGCTCCATATGTGTATTTCAACCTGTTGTTTTTGCTATGTAAAGGCCAAAGTTAATGCTGATAAGGTAATAGCAAAGACTCTGATCTATGGAAGATCAAGAAGGTGCCACAATCCTAACACTGTGACTCAGTTCTTTCACATGCTTCTCTCTTCTGCCCCACGTGTTCCAGTTCATTCTTGTTTAAATTGTGCAAGCTTTTCCTGGCAAGAAAAGTCTCTTACTGTAGATTTCTGTTGTATCAGAGTTTGTAAAATGGCTCGCTATATCAACTGAGCAAACAAACAAGCAGCTTAACCAAAAGTAGGAGGATCTGTTTGCCCACCAGATTCTGAGAAATGTAATTCATTGCATTGACCGATTCAAAAACTTCTAATTTCAAAAAAACCCAAACTACGTATCAGTTATAAGACTTGCCCTCATGAGTCAATTAACAGCTGCTATCATTTTTATGACCATTTTCAGCATCAATTATCATTTCTCCAGGCATGTTTAAGCCCCTTAAGCCCCATCCATGACAGCTCTTAGAAGTTCTCCCTGGTGAGAGTTACTCTACTTAGCAATATACAATCTACTGTATTTCAAAAAACAAAAGGAGGGAAAGCAGATGGGGAAACTCAGAAGTGAGGAGGACAAACAGAGGGGAGAATTAGGGAGAGCCAGGGAGCAATACTTACTGCTGACTAACTGGCCAACACTCAAAGCTGAAGAGGAGGAGGATGAGGAGGAAGAAGAGGAAGCCTGACGCACTGGGCTTTGAGACATAGATGCTTGACTGTGAGCCAAATGCAGGAGATTGGACTGGGAGGCTGCTTGTCCCACTTGCGTCTGGGAGGGCTGATGGAGCTATATGTTAAAATGTAAAAATAGGTATTTAGAAAGTGAAGCAGTCACAGAAAACTTTCAATGCACCATCTCACCCATCTACTTCTGGGGAACAAATCACACAGGAGCACCAAACACCATGGGCTTTGTTCAGGTGTTACAGCAGGAGCAACCTGAGCTGCTTTGAATGTTGTCGTTCAAGTTTTACACAGTTTAACTGGATACTTAATCTAATTAGAAGCTAAATACACTTTCTGAAATTGGTGATAAGGGACCTATGACATACACAGCAGCATTCTGAGTTATTAAATATATGAGCTTACCTGTTTTCTGACTCATGAAGTTAGACTTTTATTCCCTACATGGATTCTCATATAAATCAGCATTGTTCCAGAATGGTCCTTTCATACTGCAGGACCAGGGCCAAGAAGAGTGGGAATGGGGAAGAGGACATAAACCAGGGCAAAATCCCTTTCCTAGAGGAAGGAGTCATTTTTTTCATGACATCAGATCTAGCAAACAAATGAAAATGATGAAATCTTACTTCTCAATGGATAAATTGCCCTTGACTAAAACACACAGGGAAACTTCTGAGCCCCATTCGTGTCAGGACTGTATCCAGTCAGACACACCTAAAAAGTCTAGTGAGTATGGGAGATGCAAATGACATGCTGTGATAAATGAATCTGACTTTCTAAAATAATTTTGTACAAATTTTACAGGGCAGTAATCTTTGGTTGTTCACTAGAGGAAAGGAAAGGAGCATTAGTCCATTCTGCCTATAATATGCTTTCATGTGGGATTGAAAACTAGGAACATTCCCTGGCACCAATTTTCACATTAAATTCCAAAGACAGTCTCTCTAAGAATGAAGGTACACAATGGACCTTACAATTCTGAAATGGATTCTAGCAGCCCAGTAAAGCCCTTTCAGAGCATAAGAATACAGTAATATGTTCTGATATACTCTGCTGACCGCTACTTATTATACCTTTATTTTATGTTGATTCTTGGTAGTGATCAAAAAAGATCATAAAAATATCCTGAAAGACTTCACTTTTCAGCAATAGGTGTTATCTGCATTTTCTAGAGAGGGACAAGATAAAGGCCTATTTGGCCTTGCTTGAAGTCAGTAATTCAAATCTGTCTTGAATGCTAAGGAGTATGAGCTTTTTGATATTTAACAGAACAAATGACTTTGGAAAAGGAGCTACATTCATTAGTAACAGTCAAATTATATGTATTATGCTCCCAGCACACAGAAATGACTGAAGCTAAGTAGGCAACAAATTGTATAGCAGTGTAGATAAGGGTATCTGTTCACATTCAAGATGACATGTTCCTGTGGAATATGTATGAACTATTTTAATGACAGAATTCCTGTTACAGTTGCTTAAGAATGGAAAAAATTACAACTTCTTTTTCTACCTTCCACATGGAATGACAGAGGATGAAGCAAGAAACTTTGATTTACCCTTTAATAATAAGGATAATTATTTATCTAACCAGTTTTAGCCTATTCTGACTTCCACGGGGATCAATAAACAAAAGCATTTTATTACCTCAAGGATTTTTTTTTTCTTTCATTTTGATCAAGCACATTTGAAAAAAATACAACTGGTAATTAATCAAGGGGATAATAGTTGAGGAGCTCATTGAAAGGCTTCCACATTTCAGACTCATGCAAACACTGGGCATCTTAAAAAATATTTCTCCAAGGACTGAATTTTATGTATAGAGAATTCCCAACTCAGAATATCTACTTTTATAGTATCTTCTCCTAGAGAAACATCCTTCTAGGAGGGCTGGCCTCCTCTGAACGCTGCAGAAATGGACTGTCTGCCCATCCATTATGGCCACAGCACAGCCAGGCTGCAGCTTTCAGAAACAGTCAGGCATTTGAGGTCTGGGTCTGTTGTCTGAGGGAATCTCTGGCAAAACTAAAGATTTCAGCCTCGCCTTGGGAAGATAAGGACTGTATTTAGATGAGTTAGATGCTTTCACACTATGTGGAACAGTCCTAAAGATGTTAGTACTTATCTCTGAGGATGGAGGAGCAAATGCAGCAGCTATCTTTAAAAGGAAAGATCTGCCAAATTATAGCCCAGTCAACTAAACTTCAGCCGTGGAAAAGCACTGAAGAAAATAATCAAACAATTTGCAAGCACCCGCAAGAAAACAAGGTAGAAACAGACAACATGGATTGTTAGGAACAAACTGTGTCAAACCAATCTGATCCCCCTCTAAGACAGGGTAATTGGCCTTGCGGACAGGGGAAAAGCAGTAGGTGGTTTGACTTTACAAGTGTCTCGACACTCCCTCGTGTGACATTCTTTATAGCCTAAGGAAACATAGTTTAGGTGAAATTGCTGCAGAATGAATGCAAAAGTAGCTGGAAAACAAAACTGAGAGGGTAGATATCTGTGGAAAGAGAAGTGTGCATGCATAGTGCTTCACAGAAAGCTGTCCTTCTGCACCCCTCAATATTTCCTTAATGACCTGGGTGATGGAGCAGAGAATATCTTTGGTAAATTTCCATGCAGTTACATGCTGGGAGGGAGTTTGGACAGGCTGGATTACAGGATTAGGAATCAAAATGTCGCTGTCAGTTTGAACATGCCAGCTGCAATCTTGGGGTGTTGTGAAAGTGAAGTAAAGGCAGTTCCCATACCAAGCTGTGCGAGTGCAAGTGATGTTTGCAGTGCATTTGAAGTGCATCTCTCCTCCTAAACACTGGAGAGACCTCTGGAGAGATGAATGCCATGTCCACAGCTTGGTGCCAGACCTCAGGAAAATCTGGACCAGCCAGAGGAGAATAATTAGAAGTGGATGTATGTCTGGGAGCTTCCTGAGGCTTATGAAGACACCTGGAATGAACTGGCCATGTTAAACCTAAAGAAGGGAAGACCAAGTGGAATACAGGCAGAACTAATGAAAAGAGAAAGTAATTATTCTGTCTTACATTTTATAGTGGAGGGAATGAGGCACAGTAACCTGGAAGGTCTGAATTAGTTTCTGGGAGAAACAGTCTAATGTGGCAGCAAAGCACTGTCACAGATTGCTGGTGGAATCCCTGGGTTCCTGTGAGGGTGCTTAAGAGCATATTAGCTAAAAACTGGAATAGCTACTCCACCTGAGAACAACCGAGTGGACTGGATAACCTCTTGAAACCTGACCTCCCTCCCGTATTTTTTCTATGATTCTAAACCATTTCCCATTCCAAGAGATGGCAAATTCAACATTTTCCAGCCACGCTGCACAAACAGTCCCTGAGCAGGTGACCTGCTGAGTGTGTGCACATTAAACCTGAAGGCTCCAGGAAGCTCCAGAATGGGAGGGCATTCTGCCTCCTCCAGTTGTGCAAGCAAGGCATGCACACAGTCAGAGCACATGCCCACTATGATGGTTCAGCCTGGGAAGGGCTTGATTCTCTGCACAGGTATTATACAAGGCATTTGCAAACTTATTTTTGAAATAACTGCGATAGCCAAAAGCCTGGCAGTTTTCTTGTTGAAAGCCCAGAAATCTTTAAACAAATAAAAGATATTCTCAAAATCTAGCTGGGCCAAAAGGAATATGGCTGGTGAAGTCTGGATATATGACAGCCTTAGGTGCAACAGCAACATGTAAGGGATATTTACAGATCCTTGGTTTGTAACTCATTGCTTGTGAGGGAGAAGAGAGCAACTGGGTTGAAGTGTCACCTTAAGGCCTGACCAGAGACTGAGGGAGAATTCAATTTTTAACTCCCTACATAATTTCCAGCACCTCCCCTGCTTTACAGACATGATGGTTAAGCTGTAAATGTCCTGCTTAAAGAACAATGATAGTTATCTATGTCATGAAATTGCATTAAAATACTCTCTCTCTTTTCATCCACTATAATTTCCACTCCAGAAATAGCCTTAAGGAGAGGCAACGATTAGATTATGAATTAGATTCTAGATGACAGAATCAATTTGAACTCGCAATAGCTGACTTTTCCCAATTTTGGACACGTACATATGATATGAATTATATTTATGACTGTTGTGCATTTTCCATCCAAAGACAGAAGGAGGCACAGAAATTACAGAAGCAGTTGCTGTAAGAGCCATTCTGTGGAGGTGGATATAGTAGACATGCCAAAATGATGACTGTATGCAACACTGATCAGTATCTGGCAGGAATATGTGTGTGCACACTACAGCTTGAGGAATGAGGTGAAGAGGAGAAGCGGAAAGTGCATCATAATACTTCATAAGAATAAACTGAAAACTGCAAAGGGCCTGATTCTTATGTCTTTTACATCAGTTTTACATGCTGCTGCCAACAGTGAAGGTAGTGTTGACTGATAATTGGCGAGACAAAGAGTGAATTAAGTCTGTAAGACTGAATTTTATTTTTAAATGATATATATTGGATATTCCTGCACCTGGGATGGTTGACTGGAGCTCTGTGTTAAAGGGGATGTTGTTTCCTGCATCCAGAAAGTTGCATATCAGTGAGAGTAACAAGGTATTTTGTATAATACAAGGAAAGAGTAACTAAGGGGAAATAATAAAAACCCCAAAACTTTTGACAGAATATTGCCCCGTATCATAACAGAACTGCCACTTGGTTTTACAGAGAGCATGGACAAACAGCAAGGGCAAAATCTGGACTTAATGGAAAGGAGAAGAGAGTAATGAGTTTAAATTGCAGTAAGGGAGGCTCAGGTCAGGCATCAGGAAGACCTTTTGAATGCTAAGGAGACTGGCCTGGGTTGCCTGGGGATGTCAGGGAACCTCCATCACCGAAGATTTTTAAGAACAGGTTAGACAAACATCTGTCAAGAATGATATAGGGACAGTTGATCCTGCCTAGAGGGAGGAGATGGACTGCATGACCTCTTCAGGTCCTTTCTAGTCCTATTTTTCTATGATTCAGTGAAAGGGAAATCTGAGAGATGGGGAAACACAACAGATTAGAGAAGACAAAGGTGAAAAAGACAAGTATAACAAAAAGGACAGAAGAGATGAAACTAAGAGGAGTGGTACAAAGAGCAAGAAATACATTTTAAACAATCCCCTTTATGATATAAATAAAGATTTTCAATTTTTTTTCTCCTATCAGCTGGTTCTTCCTGGGAAATATGGACATCAGCTCTAGTAAAGACTAAAGTCCATTGAAAGTGGTGAAAAATAAATATCTTGATATGAAAAGACATTCCCAAACACTTGGAAATTCCAGAATCATGCCTTTCAGAAGCAGTAGTTTAACTGTTTCATGCTTCCATTTTTCCTGTAATGGAGCACTCTGCCCCGTTTACATTTACAAAAATGTTTCCTAAAATGTCATATGTTTGGTTTTGAGGAAGAGTGGTGGTGTGCTGAGGCCACTGGATGATTCCAGAGCACCATGGCAGACAAAGTCTGTCCTCAGACCTACTCATATTGCATGACCAGGCCTGGGCTTCAAAGATGCTTCCCTAAATCTTCCAGCAAATGGAGAGCACAGGTTAACACACATACCCACACCCTTCATGCCAAATCACTTTCAGAGTCAACTCTGCCAGAATATTTCACAAATGCTCTCCCCCATCACCCTAGTTTAGCTTATTTAAATAAATTCAAGTAAGTGAATATAGGAATCTGCAGATGGAAGTTGTTTTGATACTTCATAAGCACAGTATAGCATAATGTAGTACAGAACATGTAGTATCAGAGGTGTTTATCCACACTGCTTAGACTGACAGGACAGGTTCATTTGGGAACTGGCATCACAAAGATTTTCAAACAGGCTGTGCACATACTGAGCTCAGAATGAAGACTGCAGCAAAGAAGAGCTGATGTGCTGTGGCCATAACTGGGCACAGGACTTTGACAGCATCTGCTGATGTTTCTTTCAAAGCCTTTCCATGCGATCCCAACTGCCTTCAAAGTACTGAAGGTCTTTCAACTTGCTAAGTGAGGATACAGCTGGACTTGTGTAGAAGATATAATTTTACATGAAAATCAGGAGCATGTGTCTTTTTGACGACCCCTACCAGGAAAG
>WBMV01005497.1:1024836-1069193 GCA_013396655.1 Campylorhamphus procurvoides
AAAACAAAAACAAAGTCAGATTAAGACAACACAGTTTAGTGACTATATTGAAACACAGAGAAAGAAGAATGCAATTCTCATAAAACAAGACAGCATCAAAGCAATAAGAGCATTGCAGAGAGAAAACAATCAAGAGTTGGATGTTAATGGNATGCAATGATGATGGTAAAGGAAAAGAGTAAGGAGCGACAAAAAGTGTCTCCCTCATGACTGAAAGTCATATAAAAACAAAACAAAAACAAAGTGAGATTGAGACAACACAGTTTAGTGACTATATTGAAACACAGAGAAAGAAGAATGCAATTCTCATAAACCAAGACAGCATCAAAGCAATAAGAGCATTGCAGAGAGAAAACAATCAAGAGTTGGATGTTAATGGATGGGATAGCAAGGATTGCATGGAGTTGTGACAAGATGGTGGGAGGCTGAGGCTGCAGAAAGAGAATGTCTAGCATGAAATTTGGAAACAAATGCACAAGAATCACCATAGGCCCATCTGAGAGGTATCTGCATCTTTTCAACAGCTGATATGGATAGGCAATGACAAGGAGGGGGAACTGACTGTGTAAGAAATGCTGCCCAGTAGCTCGTTGTACTGCTTTGGAGTTGGCAGGAGCCCAAAGCTGGTTGTGCTTTAAGACACAATGAAATATGAAAAGTTCTGGCAGGCAGTGTAGGTAAAACAAGACTGAGAACAACTGGGACTACAGGCCTGGTTTAATGAAGCTGGCATGTAGGAGGAAGGAGCCAGGCAGCAGCGAGAAGAGAACCCTCTTTAGGAGGTACACTGCAGAACAAGAGAATGTGCAGAAGGTGCTTCTGTATGGGCAAGCAAATAGCTATGAAAGCACCAATTAGTAGGAAAGCTGTTTAGGGAATTCATAAACAAGAATATGTTTTGAACCCCAGTGATCACTGGCAGCTGGATTTTTCTTCCCTAATTTAACTCACCTAGGGGCTAACTGATGAACCCAAAATAGCTACCCTAGCCCCCTCTCATGTCAGTGGAGGCAGTAGATACCTTAAGATACCTATTAGAGATTCAACCTATCTAAAAATTATTCTATTTTGACAGCTTGAGTCGCCCACTGGACATGCACATGTCTTCTTGTGTATGTCTATACAGGAAATCCAGTTAACTAGCTTATACCAGATACCTAACTACTCTGAGTCAAGCAAGGTGAATCCTTTCCTAAATTTCATAGGACTGAAACATCAAGTTCCTCTGTCAGCTCTGCTGGTGTTAACATTGTGTTGTTAAGGATATGAAAGAACACCTTGAAACAAAATTTTCAAATCTGATAGGAAGAGACACTGCTAACGAGCTGTTGCAACAAGCTCATCTGCTCTTGAAAACAGCGTGCATTTATCCATACAACCTACATTTTGACAAAATCCCTCTCCAGAGGCATGGAGGAGGTGCAGAAGTTAAGGTTACAAGGTACTCTTCTATTATGGGACGCAAAGAGCTTACAAAGCAACCTACATAAAATTAGGGAAGAAATTACCCTGTAGGAGACTACAAGTAATGAACAAAGGGTTTATACCACATCTTTAAATGTTTTTAGCAGCCAGCAAGAAAAGATGGTGAACAATGGTGAAGTTGAATCAGCAGGAAGAGCACATGAATTTCTTCAGTCAGTACAGAATACCATGAACAACTTCCAGATCCTGATTACAGGGGTGCATACCAAGAGATGAAACACAGACTAGATCAGTGCAAAGTGATTCACATCAAAAGGAACTGTTTTAGGGACACACACGAGGACAATCAGGGAAGCAAATGTGTATTATGGTGGATGCATCCACCTATTCAAAATAACTGCTCAGTGAACAGAGATAGAAGAAAAGCAGGATGTTAGTCTGTATTGAGATAAAGAGAGAAAATAATGCTGAAAATGTTATAATGTTATTATGCAAAACAGTGATGAATCCTCCCTGTGACCATGGCATTCAGTTCTGATGAAAAAATCTCAAAGAGATTAACGTGGAAATTAAAATGTTTTGGAGATGGGCAGTAAAAAGTATTAAAGACAAACTTGTTTATGAACAGAGATAAAGAGGATACAGAATAAACAAGAGTGCAGTTGTCTGCTTTAGAAAGCCATTGCAGTTTCCAGGAGAATTCCTGGCATGTGCACAGACATTGCTGCTTAGATTAGCAAAATCTTGTAAAATAATAAAAAATCTGAAGATTTACCTACTCAGTGTAATTAGAAGAGAGACAAGCCCTACTGTAAGTAGTTTAAAGAACATAAATCAAAACTTTCTAGTTATACTTAAAGACAAGAGGAACAGAACTACATCAGACTTGCTTGTGTACATTAAAAAGCAACCTATTTATAGTACAGAAAAAAACCAAACACTGCTTTACAGTCCATGTAAGTAATCTATGAACCCATTTCCATGAGGAGACGTTGAGGTTTTAGCCTGTCAAGTTTGCGAAAGTTGTATGAATAAATAACACATGGAGTCTGCCTGAGCAAAGCTGACCAAAACCAGTATCCGAGGCATTTAAATCTGCAGTTGCCAGGCACAAAGTGAGCTCAAGCACGAATTATTTGGTGACTGAAACAGTTTACAAAGGTGCAATCACTGTGACTCAGCTAACAAGCACAGCTCCCTATCATTGCTTGCAGTCCCCTCTTTTTCTCCTGCACTCCTTAGTTCCCAAGGAAGTGACAGGTTGAAAGTTAAAATGGATCATCTGGAACTGGGACATTTTTGCTACATTATTTATTTCCTGCATTTATTTCTCCAGGACGTTCTAGTTCTAAAAACTTTTCTCAAACTTGTGTTGTGATCTTTCCCCACGCTGAAGCTCCTTTCATGAAGCTGTAAAAAAGGTTTTGAATCCCTGCTGAGCCCTCTGGGTCTAAGCACTCATTCAATTCTCTGGAAAATGAGATTTTAAACTTTATGACTAGATATTCTACCATTAGCCAAACTGTACAGTTAGGGTAAATCTTTACCCAGGCAATAAAATAAATTTGGGATCTCCTTAAACTTTGTGTAATCCATTTGCTTTTCAAATGTTAGAATAATTTGTATAGTGCTAGCTCAATAGCTTTACACTGTCCATCAGCATTATTCCTAAGAGGAATCTAGTTCTTATAGGCCTTTTCTGCTCCCATTGAAATTCATTTCCTCTGGCTTCCTTCAGTGAAACCAGGAGAGCCAGTAGAGGGAGCACAGATACATAGAAATAATTTTCTGTGGTTCCCAGAAAAACGACAACATGTACTGTTTTTTCATCCAGTTTTTGCACTACTTTTTTTCCCCTCCCTTTCCCAAACAAAAGTACCATCTCTATCAAGCTCCAAGAGAGCCTGTCTTAGGTGAAACCATGTTGTTTGGTGGCCCTTCCTGCAACCTCTGGGACCTCAAGACTCTGTGCAAGAGGGAGAGGCTGAACCATGTAAAACTGGTATTGGCAAAATAGTGTTTTGCCCTTCTCTGCTGGGCAGAGCAGCCCAGTGGGGACCATCTCTGGCTCCTGCACATCAGCAGTTCTCTGCAGACTGATGATCTCTGCCATGAGTGCAGAGGTTGGGTGAGCTGGTTCAGTACAGCAAACCAGATCTCTGTGCCTTGCAGCCCTGCTCAGTCAGCAAACTGCAGCTCCCAGAGCTTGTCCCTTGGTGTGAGCCCTGGACCACAAGCGGTGCAGAAAATGGTCCCGTCTCTGTCCCCTCTCTGCCTGTTGGCACCACTGGCAGACACTGCCTGGAAGTTGTTCTCTTGCACGATTCAGAAGGTGAGTTGCTCTGCAGGTGAGGATGTCTCAGGTCTTCTATCCTCCTCTTCATTTCTAAATTCCATGAGTTTCAAATGGGATCTCAGGATTGCTGTGAGTTTGGAGAGCTTCCCCCCCATAAAGGAGGGAAAGATCTAATCTCTCCAGGGGACTGACTCAGAAAGAAATACCCACCCCACACACCTCCAGGAACCCACATGTAAACTGCTGAGTTTCGTGTTCCATTGTCAGGCTTTCCTGCCCTCCCATCCATCCTGCTTTGTTTGAAACTGCACACACACAACAATTGCAAAAGCACTTGCCAGTAGTGCAAGTATATTCCCACCAAAGAAAGGAGTTAGATAAATGGCAAGTGCTTTGGAAGATGCCTCTGCTAGATGGCACAGAGGATAGGATGGGGAAAAAAGCACGTAGCCATTTGGGTGTGAAACATTTTCAACATTTTTCAACATCTTCAAAACAAACAAAAAAGTCATCTTAGAGATACACTGGGTCTCTACTTTTAAATTTGAAAAGAAATTTAAAAAAAAAGGATAAAATAATTGGTTTGGAGTTCTGGGTAGCCTGGGATTCTCAGCAGCATGCAAGCTGAGCAGCATCCAACCTGTACTTGGAGGTGTAGGCAGGACTGGCAGAAAAAGCATTACCAGCAATAGGAATGCTAAGCTGAACATTTAAATGAGGGACATTTTTATAAGTCCTTCTTTGATAATCACTTCTGACATATTTTCCATCCTCAATTTTGTCTCTTTCAGAGAGAAAAGTGTGGGGCCACCATTTCTTGCTCTACAGGTGCAGGCAAAACTAATGAATTTGACTTTAGAGTACTATGCAAAGAATTACAGAAATCTTTCTGGATGTCAGTGTGGTCACTGGACCCATACTTAAATCTATGAACTACCTGCTGCCTTACACTGAGTAATAATTTCCTTAAAATACTTTCTGTCTATGCAAATATACACAATCATATCAGATTTTCCAGTGAGGAAGACTACCAAGAATTTATATTTTTCCTAGTTTTCCCTGTATGTTCCAAATCATCTAAAGCTACTAGGTGACCACTGAGCAAGGTACTGAAAAGTAGAAGCCAGATGGATCTCCCTTGTCTCATATTCCTATTGTACTTTCATTGCAGAAAATGTCTCTGTTGGCCCTACATTGACCTTGAAAAGAAAAAGAATAACTGGACAATCCTTGAATGTATAAGCAAATGATATAATATGACATTATTAATAACTGCATATAAAGTATGCAGTAATACACTAGGCATGGCAGAATTAATTTTTGCTATTAAAAATGATAAAGAAGGGGGAGCTTTGAGGGAGGCCATGAAAGTGCCCGTGACAAGCAGATTTCTGTGTGTCTGCTTTGCTGGCTCTTCAGGTACAGAGACTTTACCTGCTGGCCTGGTTTGAGTGGCGACAGCGTTATTCCCTGGGTATTGATCACTGGCAGGATCTGGTTGCCGATGACGGTGGCGATGATCTGACCCTGGGCATTGGTGAGTAACTGTGGAGTGATGGGCTGCACCTGAAGTCCCTGAGCTCCACCCGCCGCCTGGCTGGAGGGGACTGGATTAGGCATCAGTGGGATTGTCCCAATAATCTGGAAGAAAACAACACAGGGAAAATGCACACGTGCCACATACGCTTGCCACAGGTGATTACTTACATCGTGCATGTTAAATCGAGCCTAGGTGAAATAAGCACAGAGAGACAGGGAAGACGTGCTGAGGGTGGGGAACAACCAGCCCTTTACTGGGCGATGAGGACTTCCAAACTCATTTGTTGTGTCACCTGTACGTTTTACCACTGTCCACTGTCACTTGCAACGATCTGCTGTGGCTGAGAATGCAGGAAACCACGGCTGGGGCCATGGTTTGTTCCCACCTCACATTTTAACACAGAGTGAGAGAGATACAAATAGCAGTGCTTTTGTCTTGCTTTTTACAACTCATCCCCATGATCTTACGGACTGTGCTTGTGTAATTTTCCTTGACTTGATACCTAGTCCTCTAGATGACCACCCATTACTCCCACGGGGTCTCAGGAAGAAACAGGAGACTGGTGCCTTTCAGGACATGCCTTATTAAGATACATTCATAAAAATGCAGCTGGTTTTGGATGACAACTGTGAAGTACAACACAACAGGAGGGCTGATGTTAGATAAAATATATTAGCTAACATTTCTGGGGCAAGTACTTGCAGAAAGAGACACTTGTGACATCTCAGACTTGAGAATACAGTGATTTCCTAAAATGCGAATGTGACTGTAAAACTAATATTAGGATGAGATGTCAAACAGATGTCGTAAGAAAGCTTGTCAGTCAATAAGTTGCTAGGCTGAAACAAGTTATGCTGTTGGAAGATTCTTTTTACAAGTATTAGAACATCTGAAACAAACTTTGGGCTAAACCCAAACTTTTTCTTTATTTTCAAACAGCAACATATGAAGCTGGAGTCATAGGATTATTACAAAAGGAAAAGTTAAAAAAAAATAAACCAAAGTAAAACTTCCTTCACCATGTCTCTTCTCTGTTTATCATAGCACCCCACTGTAAGGCTTACAGCATTCCCTCTTTATCCTCTGCAGCCACCACACTGCACTGGCACTTTTGACCCCCACTAGCATCATCCCAGTTGCCCTATATCTTTACCACACACTAATGTAGACCTGCTTGGCTGCTGAGAAGGTGGATTTTGGCTGAGTTTTCCTTCTTTTTCCTCAGTAGAGATAGTAACAGGATAGCTTTCCTCTGTCTGCTGACTCCCTTGCCATTTGGGAGTTTAATTATCTTTTTATATCTCTTTGTTTCTGATAAATTTTGTTGAAACTGAGCAGTTGTTTCAAAGCCATTAAGTGGCTGGATGGATGGATGGAAAGAGAAAGACAAGCACAGAAAGCACTAGTCACAAACTAGTTTGCTCATAAAAACAGGCTAAAGTTTTTCTAATGAAACTCAAGGGAAGTTTTATTTCCAAAAAAAACCCATACAAAATTCCTATTAATTGCAACAGTTAATTTAGACTATATCCATTGAATCTGTACAATATGGTGTAAAACTAGCTTCAAACTGTCTGGTGAAAACATAAGTTAGCTTTATGGGCACACCACTGAGGTCCTTTGTGAAAGTGCAAACCTAGAGGAACAGTTCTGAATCTCTTGCTAAAGACATAAAACAGATCCAGGTGTGACCTGTGTGGAGAAGAGTCCCAGAGATCTGTGGAGACCTCTGCCTATTTAAGTTGTCAGAGATTATATGCAGCAGCCTCAGGAGATCATTCTCAAGAAAGCAACAAGTAACTCAGGCACAGCTGCGGGGCAGGGATCCTCATGAGAGGATCACCCTCTTCCATTATGAGACTAAGACATGGCTCAGTGGGGTGACAGCACCTACTGAGTGTTTGCTCCTTCAGCAGTCACAGCCCAGTGGTGTCTCCAGGCAGGCTCAACCATGAGTGACAACTTAAACCCATTCCTGGAGCAAAACCAGTGTACTTGGTTAGTTATGGCAGGCCAGGTAAGGAGTGGGAGGTGCTGAAGTCATCACCAGTTTACCAAAATTACCCAGTTAGAAGTTAGGATGGAAAGAGCAGAGACCCATAAAGAAAGGCAGGACAGCTCTCTTGTGAGAGAACCTGATCAAATGGCAAGCCCAGCTCCTAAGCTGTATTGTAAGAGCTGCATATATCAGACTGCTCAAAAAGACTGTAAAGATACCATTTAAGTTCTTCTTAATGCATTACTAAAAGGTAGATAGATCAATAAAGATTATTGCCCCCATTTTACAGAGCATGAAAGGGAAGCATATTCAGAGTTAGCCTTCCAAGCCAGAATTTCCTGCAAGTTGTTCTTTGTAGAACACAGTACTTTTATTCTTTTATTTTTAAGGTGTCCCTAGCTGAACAGCAGCTATTCATGTGAGAAGGTGGCTGTTCACTGAGGAGGGAGGCCTTTATTTACATCATTATCAGGTTTCAGATCGTTTTCTAAAATCTGACTTCCAGCATGAATGAAACACAACTGCAGTGCCTTGCAACACGTACATTTCTCCCAGTTTCTGTGACCTAACATATTCACGGGTCACAAATATATTCTTTCACTTTTGATATAATCTCATCAAACACAAGGAATACTCCTTCTTAATTTTATCAGCAGCGACATAGCAAAGGCCTCCCCTTCCTTTGCCACGTCTGCAAAGGACACAACCTTGGAGTGTCATTACTCCAATGTAACTTTAACTATCGAGGTCCTAATCCCAGCAAAGCAAAAAAATGCTGCGCTGGTGTTATCAGTAATAGAAATGTTTGCATTCACATTTAAGATGCATTTCTTGGACTGCAGCTGGACATTTCATAGAATGACAATGCTGAAGTGGACAGTTTGTAAGGTCAGAAGCAGAAGGCTATCTGTATGTATTAATGTGTGTCACACACCACAGTGTACATGGCATGCTGTACATGCACACAGCCAGAAATGGAGCAGGGAAAACACAGATGGGAGAAGTGTTCCAGAAGGACAGATGAACAAATGCCCTCAGGGCTGTTACTGTGAGAGCCAAGGGTAAGTCTGAATGAGAAGCAGTTCTTCCACTTTCTGAAACTTACTGAGATTTCAAAGGCTTTATTCCAATTAACACCAAAATAAGGTAAAATCTTGTCTGGTTAAGACAAGGATACACACTTGTCTCTAGTCAGACAACAGGGCTACTCTTTATTGCATGGAACATTGATATGGCTAAAATCAGATTAAAGGTTTCCCCTTTCAAGTTCCCCCTCCTCCAAGTATTCTTCTAAATACCCTAACAGCTCATTAGTTCACACATAAGGAGTGCTGCAACTGGATCCCCTCCTCAAACCTTGTGTGACTGTGCTCATGCTGAGCCAGATCCCCCTGCCTTCTAATTTTGGTATGAAATTTCCCCCCGGGCCTTGCTAATCTGTCCTCTTACATTACCGTAGACGTTGAAGACAATTTATGGTTTTGATACATTTAAATCTTGTCAAGAAATAAAACAAGGCCATGCCACAGGCTGGAGGCACTGGCGTGCCACAGCACAGACTATTTAATTGCCAGTGATTTCCCCAGTCGGGAGGCATTGCTCCTTTCTAGGAAATGCTGCTAGTTCAGATCACATCTAAGGATGACCCAGGAATAGCATGTGACAGGGACTCATCCCAGAAGATACTTAGAGAATCACACAGTCACAGAATGGTTTGACTTGGAAGGGGCCTCTTAAAGACCATCTAGTTCAACTCCCCTGACATGGGCAGTGACATCTTTCACTAGACCATATTGCTTAAAGCCTCAGCCCTTGAACACTTCCAGGGATTAGACACCCACAACTTCTCTGAGACACAGCAGAAGTGGCTTCTTACTCTGTCAATGTTTGGACTCAAATTCATAAGCAATCCTTCTTGTCAAAGGTGTTCTTGAGGGAAAAAAACCACCCACATCCCTAGCAGTCCTCATCTACAAAAAGATAATATCAAAAGTTTGGGTTTGGTTGTTTTGGTTTTTTTACACCATGCATGTGACTCTCCCAATTCTTTTATACATCACACAGCTGAAAGGGAGCAATGCAGGTATGGTATGCAAAAATGTTAATTCAAGGGACCCCCTCAGCAATGCTGCTCTCAGGCAGTCAGACACAGGAATCTGCAGGGCACTGCTGAGGAAAATAAATGGCACCAGGTTGTCTCTGTCTGAGGGACAGGTTCCACCTATAGGCACAAAATGCAGTGAGGGTGGAAATTGCACAGAGATACTTAATGTAAATTCAGACCTCAACTCTTACAATAGACAGGGCTTTGGTCTGCCTCTAATTAAAGCACTAAGTCTGCAATGCTGGCCCTTTTCAAGGGAAAAAGTGTTGTCAGGATCCTTGGTGAAGTCAGATTTTCACTTCAAGTACTCACTATGTTTCTTTCATTTTTGTTTATGGGTTAATAGATACACCAATTGTACCCTGAGCTGCTTAGAGAGAAGTTTTTACAGAAATTAATTTGGTGGTTTTATGCTTCCCAACATTAACTACCTTTTAAAATTCAATTGATTGTTTCTAAGTTCAAAAGAAATTTAAGGTGTTTTTTAATGGCATCGAGTATTTTCCATGGATTAATCTGTTGGTGTGATTTTAGCATTCTAGGATTTCAAGATACCCCCAATGGCAGGGTAATGTCCTAGCACTGATTAACTGAAGTCTAGTCAGTATTGCACCTTTAAAGAGATTTTGGTCTTGCTCAGTAAACGTTTCTTCTTAAAAATGAATTAGAAACATCTGATCTCTCAAAAATGATCCCTTAAACAAATTATCCTTAAGAAAAATAACATTAAAATACCCACTCTTATCTTCTCTTCATATTTAATTTCCTTTGTGGTTTGCTGTGCTGTAACACACAGGCTGAAATGGCAGGCAGAAGCTGACTGCTCATAATTTCTGGGGATAAATGTTTAATTGCAGCAGCATTTACACTGCAGAGACCCCAGATTTTGCATATCTGTATGAAGGAAATTGCTGATTTCTCAGCAGTGAGTCTTTCCTTGTGGCTCCCAATGAACCAATTGTGTTTTGACATTATGTGAAGTTACCATGATACTTGAAAATAAAACTGTTCTTTAATAAGTTCTCCTCCCTCTCCCCTCATCAGAAGGGAAGAGAACTTACTTCACTGTTTTCCTAGCACAGCCTAAGGAATAGTACAAACTGGAGCCAAATGGATGGTTCAACAACTGCCTTTGTTTCTTCTCTGAAAAGGGTAAGTCAAATCAAAGACCAACTAGTTTGTTTCTATTGTCAGCCAGGGCTGACATAAAGCAAATGTTGCCATTTCATCTGAAAAAAATGTTTTCAACTATAAAAAAGAAAAGTTTTTTTCAGTAATATTCTCAAAATAAGCATCTGTCCAATTTTATCAGTGTTACAACCCTTTAAATATTGCAGGTTAATTATTCAGTTTTGAACAACAGAAAAACAATATTCAAAGCAAACCGTAAAACAGGGGAAAAGGAAAAGCAGCAACAGAAAAACTGTTCAACAAAACGAGACAAACTACCTTATACACACAGACACGTGGGGGTGTTGGTGATGAGAAGCTGGACATGATCTCGCAATGTGTTCTTGAAGGCCAGAAGGCCAACCACACCCTGGGCTGTGCCAGAAGAGCTCAAGGGAATGGTTTGTTTCACTCTGCTCTGCTCTCAGGAAGCTCCACCTGCAGTGCTGCCTCCAGCTCTGGAGTCTGCAGCCCTACAGGGACATCCACCTCTCCAGGTCCAGAGAAGGGCCACGAAGAGGGTCAGGGGCTGGAGCACCTTTACCATGAAGGCAGCCTGGGGTTGTTCAGTGTGGAGAACAGAAGGTTCTGAGGAGAACCTACAGCAGCCTTCCAGCACCTAAAGGGGGCCAACGAGAACACTGGAGAAGGACTTTTTACAAGGGCAAGTAGGACAAGGGATTTATGAAAGGACACGAGACCCATGAATGGACAAGGGANCAGAAGGTTCTGAGGAGAACCTACAGCAGCCTTCCAGCACCTAAAGGGGGCCAACGAGAACACTGGAGAAGGACTTTTTACAAGGGCAAGTAGGACAAGGGATTTATGAAAGGACACGAGACCCATGAATGGACAAGGGATCCATGAATGGACAAGGGATCATGGCTTCACACCGGAGAGGGGAGGACTAGATAAGGTGTTAGGAAGAAATTCTTTCTATGAGGGAGGTGAGGCATTGGCACAGGTTGCCCAGAGAAGTTGTGGATGCCCCATCCCTGGAAGTGTTCAAGGCCAGGTTGGGTGGGGCTTTGGTCTAGTGATACACACAGATACACATAGATACACATAGATACACACATTTTAAACANCTACAGTTTGCAAACTTCTTTCAGAGATATGTTCCTTCTTGTATGGTATCAGCATGAGTTACCTGAAGGAGACAACCTAAGGAGAAAGTGACTGAGGAAAAGGGACACTAATGAGAATCTGCACAGGATTCTTTAACTTCTGTGCAGATGCCCCTTTCTTAATCACATACATATTTGTAAATATATACGCTTCCTATATAAATTATAAAAACATAGATAGTATATGATTTATTTTATTTATATCAATAAACCCAGCTATTTATCTACTCTACGCTGCATATACGCAGTATGCTGCAGATCTGTACACTGAAAAATTGGAATCATGAATACAAGCAATGCAATTTCCATCTCCTTTCTTGTAGTAACAACAACACGATTCCTCAGCCTCGTGCAGGATGAGACTAAGGCTGCCTGTGTCTTTCAAATTAGAAGGAATATCAACTCATGCAAAGCTCTCAAATTTCCTTTGCTGCTTTTTATTTCCTGATGAGAACTCATAAAAAAAATGGACAAGAAGATGCTATGAAGAGAAGGTGGCATTGAACAGTGACACTGAAAGTAGGCACCTGTGAAACTGTGCTCCTGAGTCACCATGTCATGGAAGGAATCCCAATTTTCAAGTATTATTCATATATCCTACAACATATTAGATGGTTTATTGTTTGTAAGTATCATAATGGAACATTGAGTCTGACATTCTGCCTGACTTTCTCAGTGCTTTATTTTTTGGTAAACAATGTTTGTATACTAACATCAAACTACGCAGGAACTTATTTGTCATCACTGTAGGAATTATTTTGTGAAAATTTTCTCAAGCAAATATTATGTTCTGGTAGCAGGGGCACGTGTACAGTCATAAAAAAGAATGCTTTTTTATCAAACATTCCAAACAACACAATACTTTCTCGTTTGAAGAATCTAAATATATATAATTATAAAATTATATAATTATAAATTATATAAGCAATTATGTTGAGTGGCTGCTGAATTGTTCTTTCTAAGCAATCTAGTTATCAGATTTAGCTTCCTTTTAAAAACAAGAATTAAATCAGGCATGAGAACCCTTAGAGGTCATAGTTCTGAGTTGAGCAAAGCAACTGTTGGTTTTAATTAGATTTACTGGTCCCAAGCATTTCTGAAAATCAGCTAGTGAGATCCTTATGAAAACTGCTCCTTATATAAAATTATTTGATGGATGTCTAGTGTCATATCAAATATTTTAGCAATATCTTTGTTGTGACAACAGACCCATGATGTGCTATGACAAAACAGCCAATACTATCATATTTGCTACGACAAAACAGCCATAATTTCTATTAATGTTTGATGATCTCTAAAATAATTCACAACTTACTGTTTTTAGCATTTTACTGCTTGCCTCCCAAACCACAAACAACTTTCCTGATTGCTGTGCAGATCCTTGTAGGGTGCATACAAAAAAGCACCCTGTTGTATGTGCCATTTTGGGGTTTTTTTGATTGTAAATCCTCTTGATAACAAAAAGTAATGGTATTTATTTTCTCAGGAACTGAACACATAGCAGCTGGGCCAGCAGCATGAATTTCTAGAATTAATTACAATGAAAATACTTTGGTAAATATTCATTCATCTCTACTTTCTTTTCATGCAGGCTGAGATTTTCATAGTTGCCTGCAGAAGTTACTTGGCTTCTCTGAAGATTTCAGTATCAACCAAACATCAAACATAGGAGACAAGAAATCCCGGCTCTGAAAAAAAATTTCTCAATCTTTCCAAGTTTTATATATGGGCTGCCCCTGCAAACCCTACCATTAATTGTGCCTTTAGATTACAAACCATTTAGAACAAAGATTGCCTCTTTTGGGAAACAACATTATTTACTCCTCCTTCTCCTTCATAGCAGAAGGAGTGGACTTGCTTTCAGCCCCATCAGAATCCAACACACTGGTCATAAAGCAGCAGCAAACGTAGACATCCCTGTGCTTTGCAATAGGTGCCAGCTGAGGAAACAAATTGCCCTTTGTCAGCCAGCCTAATGAGGCCCAGCACGAGGTGTGCCAGTGTCATTAGGTTGTTTCCATGCTATGGAGACATTATCAGCTTGTTTGGGACCAGCTTTGCTGCTTGGTGTGGTACTGCACTGGCCCAGCCCACTGCAGAGATGCTGCCTGGAGGTCAGGTGCCAGAACAAGGCAGGTTTTAGCAATTGCTCCATGATCCTGTGGTTTTTAAATGACAGCTGCTATTGAGACATAACCTTGCACAGATATGAACAAGATACTGTGCTCTACTGCCACAACATTCTCATGAAATAGTGTGGGGTTAATTCTTCAAGTTTTAACATCACTCTTTATAAAAAGGGATGTGGCACACTACTGACAACGTCTGTGTCCAGGTGAGCAGGAGTGTTCCTGGTGCTCTACTTTTATTTCTTTCTCTTTCAGATTGTTTTGCATAGACAAGCAGCTGAACTGCCTGTTCAATGTTCTGACCTGCCTTTGGTACAGTCACTACTGTTGCTGCTTCATCCTGTGATGCCATTCCTGAGAAAGTTATTCTATCACAGGTATTATGGTCTTTGCAAATGTTAAATTTGCCCTCCTCAAGTAGTTATTTTTCTATTTAACTTTCATTGATGAAATTTCCTGAGGAAACAGAAGTATATTTTGGAAAAACAGCTTTGAAGGCTTAATGAGGATGTTTTATTCTATTGGTGACTTGCCTGTTTAGAATACCAATGGATGTTTTCTTAGATACTTCTCCATGAGCAACTGAACTGAAATCACTCACCATCAAATACTTTTCAGATGTAGTCTTTAGGACCAGAGTTCTTTAATTACATTACAGGTCAAAGAATTTCTAGGCCATCAATATATTCTTGAATAATCTGCTCTCATCTTCTCACTATCAAATTACATACACCATATAAAATATTTATCAGAGATCACTAGCTTTCTCAGTCCGTAACTCTTAAGGGTGAAATTAATTAGGCATGCTGATTCATTCAATCATTTCAGATTTAGCCAAAATTCATTACACGGTGGCCAATAAATATTGCAATCAATCAGTAGTACTGATACTCAGCATTGTTGTTGTACAGACATATTTCTCCAAATACTGCTATAAATCTTGTGCTTGCTGCAGAGATGCAAGGGCTATGAATGACACAGTGGTCACCTGCCAACCCATAACTTCAACACAGCAGCTGTACAACAAGGTATTCTTCTAAATACAAAGCCATGCCCTCCTTCAGATGATGTTTCTACAGTTTTAGATGATCTAGAGTTGAGTAAAATTGGAAATCGTTGGTCTCCTTAATTAAGACCATTAACTTTTAATGTGATACTCGAGAAAAGCTCCGAGCAAGGCTGAGATGAGTAACTGCAAACCTGGCCAAGAGGCCACAAAGGTACCCCTGAAACCTTTTCAGTATCACAGAGCATGCATTTCTTCAACAAGCAATTTTCAGACTACTAAAACCAACCCACAACGCTTATCACAGTATGACTGTGGTGGAACAAACCACCCTGGATTACCTCCCTACCATGGATATCACTATGGAAACCAATATTCCAGCCTGTAAAGTGGAATTTTGCTATAATGCAACACAATTACATGGGCGTTGAGGGCAAGAAGGAAAAATTCCTTTCACTGAGAGAGGGTGGCAAAATTTAGGGAGGCCCCATGCAAATTCTTGAATGAAAAATGGTCATGACTCCAAGTTTCTAGATCTGGAAAAAAAAATCCTTCCTGAGAATAGATACAACTTTATTTTGTCACACATTCATCAGAGATTTGCTTGCTCTTTTTAGTACCAAGACCTACTTGAAAATTTGCCAGCCAAGTATAAACCACACCTAAGTCCTTCTTACCTTGTGACATTTGTTTTGCCTGCTCTGCCCATCACTACACCCCTGGAAAGTTCCTAAAATTCCATTGAATCATCTGTAATATGTTGGTATAAATGCTATTTACGTCCCTGCCAGCGCTCCTATAAGCCTGAAGTAATTTTGGGGAGGGTATCCTCCACTGCTTGGAAGCACAGTGGCTGCAGGATCCCACCTTATCCAATGCATCATTAATCCACTTCATCTGAGCTGACAGATAGAAGGGAGAGAAAGGTGGTCTGCTCTCATCTTAGAGCTTCACTTACATTTCCACTCTGCACACCCCCTGATAGCAATCATGGTTATAAGTTCTGTAATACAGATACTTAGTGCAGTGTCTGCTACAATGACTGGTCCTGACGTCTCTCTCAGGGCAAAATATTCTCTTGGTACCATGGCACTTAACTCAGTTTGGAGACCAGCATTCATTTCCATCAGCTAAAATACATTGGTTTGTGGTAGATTATATAGAGATTTGAGTCCCTCTCAGGTCTACCAATTAATTTTTGTACATTCAAAATGTTCCTGCTGAAAAATATACTCAAAAAAATCACATTTAAATCTAACTAAATAATTCTCAAATTTAGGAAAGGCATAGCCAGAGGCTTTGCTTATGAACCAGTGAGGAGAACATGCAGCTTAATTACCAGTTTTGTTCAGGCCTGCCCTGTAAGTCTGCTTAAGGAAGAGTTAAATAACTATGATTTTCTTTAAAAGCAGCAGCAACCCTGTGGCAATCCCATCTCCAGCCCCTACACTGCTGCTGTACTGAAGCAACATACTGAATATTGAAATTTTCTTTGCATTTTGATATGAGTAGAAACTATGATATTTCTCTTCTGCTAGCAGCAGAGCCCCTATCTTTGAGGCCAGTGGAAAGCAGAGGGTCACAGACACTTTGTGCATTTTCTATCTTTGCATGTTGTCTCGGCCCTAAAAAGATTTGAGCTGTGACCTGCAGAGGACCAAAGGTGAGGGGCTCCTTTACCTTCTTGGCTCTAGAGGAAGGGGATGCTGCCTTGTGTAAAATTCCTACGTTTCCTCTTAGTTAAGGTGACTGAAGACTGTGATGCACTCTATCAAGACTTACAAGTGGGATACTACTGCTGCACTTTCTGATAATTTTTATTGGGAATGCAGTTCTTCCTCAGGGAAGAACAAAGTGGATGCTACTTTAACTTCATTAGTACAGAAAGGCTCCCAATACAAAAGGGAAATACATTAAAGTCATTTTAAACACTGTGTAGAATGCTTGAAATCATGGCCAAAAGCTGGGGGAAAATGCAGTTATAGTCATAGAATTTATTTTAAATATTATTTTATTTCAAATATTTCCCCAGAGCTGTTGTTTTGCACAAGTTACTCTTGCAGCTGTGACAGCCGGGGTGGACCTCAATGAATTGCACTGGATAAAGATCCTTACCAAGTGCAGAGTTATCTTGTTATCCCAGAAGTTCCTCCACAGGAACACTCAGTGCACTCCCACAGCTCCGCTTTGCTAGTCCACTCTTAGAATCGTGGGATCATGTTGGTTGGAAAACACTTTTGAAGTCATCAAATCCCACCACAAACCCAATGCTGCCAAGCCTACCAGCTGCTGAATTCACCACATCCAGTCTCACCCTCCTGGCATGTGAAGCCTCAGTGTGGAGAAAATGCAAAGGAAGGAAGGAGGCTCCTTACAGAGTGATGTTCTGGACTCAGTGCCTCAAAGAACCACAGATATCTTTAGTTTATCAAAGTGGAAAATTCTTAGTAGGACCATCATATTGCTTCCTTCATTCAGGTTTTGTCTTAATTAAGTGGTCTCCTTGATGATAATCCAAGGAGTAAGATATTAGTTAATAGTACTAAAAGTGGTGGAATTTTCTACAAGGAGAATAAAGCTGACATGAAAGGGGTAAAAAAAAATAATTATAAAATTAAATTTAGCCTTAAATATAGTCAAAATGCATATTATAGCTAGAAATGTTCTTGCAATACAGTTTTTAAAAATCCAACACAGTCTCAGTAACATGAAACCTCTGTTAAACACTTCTTACTAAACCTTGGAGCAATAGTGGAGAAGATTCCCTGGTGTATGTGGTTTACAGAGGAGAGTGAAGAGATGAGTGAAGTGCAAATGCCACAGTGTAATTCAGATATGGAACATTTTAATTGTGGGTAATGGCAGATTTTCACATTTATAAGTCAAGGAATTGTGCTCATTTCTGAGACAGAACTGAATATATTAACTGCCCTTGAAACAGTATCAATATTTCTTCCTGCACAGAGCACAGCATAGTGAAATGCACTAAAAGATGAAAGCTCTTTGATCCTTTTGTATGCTCAAAGATACCAGAACGGTGCCAATACATTGTGAGGAAGAGGCTAGACAGAAAAGAAATATTATTATTTGCCCAGATAGCACAATATCCCAAAACAGGGACACTGAGTGCAGGAAGGACTACAAAAATATTTATTGTTCATGGTTCTGCCCCACTGAGTCTCCCAGGCCACAATAGATTCCTTTTTTCCCCCCTCTCCATTCAAGTGAAGTCATTAGTATGCAAACATATTTGATCTTGACATACACAATAGCTCTATCTTTTTAGCCCCCAATATTAGGGAAAGAAAAGTGTCTGGGATTCTATCACAGCAGAGATCTTCTGACTCGGGGCAGGCTGAATGGCTGCAATCCCAGGAGTCACTCACAGGAGCCACTGGGCTGCACTCGGGGGGTTGTGTGGCTCTGCTGCCAATGGCCAGGTAATATTTCCCAGGAAGATTTCATCTCTCGGCTTCTCATTTATTGATGATAATGCTAATTATCTCTGGGCTCCATTTCAGTTCGGAGCTATGTTTGCTTAAGATTATCGGGCTTCTCTCTGACTTGAGTTCTGCTAATAAAAATCAAAAGTAAATCTACTGACCTGAATGCAAAGGCCCCTGGGACTTAAACATGGCTCAGGCTGATATTTGGGACTGTAGCTCTGTTAAAATTCTGAATGGTCTCAGGCTGACTGCACCCTGAGCAGCCCAGCTCTGCTTGGGAGTGGTTACCTCAGGCTTTGGTCTCAGCTGAAATCAGAAGACTTGTAGGGATTCCCTCCCCTTTAACCTGTTCTTACAGAACCCATTTTCCCCAATGGCACAGCCCCAAGCACATCAGGCAGGTGACTCATGAGTAATTCTGGAGAGACTGTGGAAAATTATGTCCATTTTTGGTTTTATTTGAAAATGGTATCTAAGATAAATTTAAATTTAAAATTAAATAAAAATCTGAAAAAGAAAACCCAGACCAAAATGCTTTTGGGCTGGATTGATCCACTATGATCAAACCTGAAATGTTTTACATTCCTTTTAACCTTTCTCAACTAGAAAAAAGCCCCACAAAATTGTCAGGCAGAAAACGTAAAAATAAGGCACTTAAATCTTATCCAGACGCTCTACTTTAAATTTCTACTGAACAAAATTTGTCAAAACGACACATTTCATATTTAGATTCAATGCCATTTTTCCATCAGAAGTCAGGGATGAAAAAAGTGTCATTCAGTTCTGCTCACAATGCTGCAGGAGCTTAGCAAACCATTGCTAGGTGAGGTACTAAAATGTAATTATACCTCAGCCTTTAACATAAATTCAAACACAACACAAAGGGATGGTTCTAGGTGCATAATAGATTTCCTTCTCTGCTGGTAAGGTGTCCAAGGGAATTTGCACAGGGCAGGCTCCCAGAGCAGCTAAGGGCTGGCAGCCTGATGGGCAGGAGAGAAAGGAAAGGTTGAAGCAGACCCTGTGTTTAAAAGGCAGAGGGATCCCTCCTGCTGTCAGGACAGGTCATGTGCTGGCCTGTCCCTGTGGCACAGAATAAAGTCCTGCTTCCTCAGCAAACCTGTGCCTGAAAAAAGAAAGGAAGAGGCCCCAAACCTATATCCATTTGTTGAGAGCATAGAACTTCCATTTATTGTGTAGCTTTTAAAGGGGAATCTTTTCTGAACCTTTTGGGACATGGACAGTCTGGCCTCTAGGTTGAGAGTTGCTGCTTGGGGTGGGGGAGGAATTTAAAACACAGAGCCCTGGTGACCACCAGTCTCTGAAAATACTGGCATGCACTTCTGATCCATCACCTTCTGCTGGAGGATGGCAGAGGACTCAGTGATGACTAACATGAGATCTACCAGCCCCTCTTTACCTCATCTTCCCTTCCCTGCCCCACCTCCTAAAAGAAAAAATAAAAAAAAACCAAACAGAACACACTTCTCACATTAAAAGGAAAGTTCATCCAGGCTCAACGTGCACAAGATGTGTCACCCAGGCTGCTTCACTCAGAAATGAAAACGTAAAGACGTGTAAACAAAAAATAACCTCAAAAAAAGGAATTAGCATCTCAAAAAAAAAAAAAGAAAGAAAATAAGAAAGTTATCAAATATGCATTTGTTTATCACAGTCAAGTTTTATGATTCAAACCTGATTCATATATATTTTATGAAGAGAATATCCATTGTGGTGGCAAAATTAAATGTATTTTGAAACTTGTATGTGACATTTATCTATCTGCTCTATCAGAAAAAAAGTTGTCATATTCATTCAGACATATATTACTTTTTCAATTTCCTGCCAGTAATGTTTTTTTAATGTTCTTTAGGGGAAGACCACAGGATTTCTCATTTCTCAGAGCAAAGGCCATAATCCATTAGAATTATGTTGATGAGTTTATACCTAAAAAAGTTGCACCATTTTTTTTTAGAGATGAACAATTTGCTCTTATCCATGACAATCTTTTTTTTATCTTTTAAGATACAGAGTCAGGTAGGGATTTGCCAGGCCTTTTTTTCCCTTCTTTTAAAGAAGTTCATCACACAAAATACAAAATTAAGGTGCAATTTTATGATGATTCAGCTTCTACTGTGAGCCACAAGAGATAACAAAGACAGCACAAGTATTGAAACTCCTTATCACATATCTTCCCTTCCAAGGGACCGATTTTGATAGAAAGTTTATATAAATCCATTGCTCAAAACCAAACAGTGCTGTGCAGCAGGTGAGGCTCAATGGGCATAGTGGAAGAAACAGAAATCCACCAAAGTGAGCTAACTGAGAAGCTCCCATGCAGAAGACTGGCTGGGGAGGTGGGAAGTGGACACGGCAACTTCTTCCTGTGGGTTGCTATTAAAGTGGCTCTGCTTGTGTCCCAAAGGCTCAGTGCAAAGCCTGCAAGAGGTGCTGAAGTGCAGTGGGTCGAGCCCTGGGCAGAAAGGACATTTGATTCTCATGAGGTTTCTCTGATAGTAATTACACCATCCACAATGCAGACTAAAATGCACTTTGGATGGTAACGAATCAGGAGGATTCCATGAACAACATCCAAGTTTCTCTTCTAAGCAAACACAGAACACTGGAAATCAAACCAGAGGATGTGCTTCCCCTTCTAAGCATACATAATACCTAGGAATAAATATAAATATTTGGTAAAGCTGGCAATAATTATGATGACACATCTTCAAAAGGCTGTTGCTCAGTTTGACTTAGGTACATACCGAAAATGTTGTGACCACCAGCAAATGAGGCTATTTTTTTCTGGACAGAAATTCTTACGTGATAAGACTCTTTCATGACATTTGTGGCATCTGCTGCTTGGAGATGTGCTGGAAACACATTCACATTAGCCTGTGGTCTGAAGACTTAGTGTTTCCCTTTTCTATTCTAACCAAAACAGCAGGGCAAGTGGGCAGAGAAATGTAAAAAGGAGTCTGTCAAAAGGAGAGATGTCTTCCCCACTACTGTGGTTCAAAGGGTTTCTTTTTTAAACCAGAAGAACCTCAGAGTTGTAAAGTCTTAATTTATGCACAACTGATTTTTAAATCACAGCTTGCTACAGAAGGAATGCTTAATCTTACTTGAAAGAAAAGATATCCAACAGAAAGACCCTCCCCTTCACATTGCAAACCATCATTTAAAGTATCAGTAAAATTAAGTATGCTTTCAATAATTCAAAGAGATACCATTATGTTGGTCTCTAAGATGCTGCTTCTTGGTGTATTTGGGAAACATAAAGAAGGAAACAAGCAAAACAGGAGCACAATATTCACAAAAAAATGAAGAGTGCCTCTAGACCTATCCTAAAAATAAATTACTTAGATGGGTCAGATGTTCTGCTCTTTGAGTGCCTATTTGTTTCAGTGAAGATAAAAAACACTAAGCAATTACCTTAGTTTTGATGCACCCTAAGTTAATGTTCATATGGTTAAAATTAGGGAAAAGGAATTCCAAGCCCAGAGTCAAATGAGATACAGGACTCTGCTGAGGAGCAGTCTGGAGGAGAGGACACTGAGGGGAGACCTCATTGCAGGGACAGCTCCCTGGGGACGGGCAGAGGAGGGGCAGGCACTGATCTCTGCTCTGTGGTGACACAGGGACAGCATCAGGGAATGGCTGGAGCTGTGTCAGGGCAGGGTCAGGGTGGATCTCAGGGAAAGGTCCTTCCCCCAGAGGGTGGTGGGCACTGACCAGGCTCCCCAGGGCAGTGGGCACAGCCCCAAGGCTGCCAGAGCTCCAGTAGGGTTTGGGTGATGCTCTGGGGCACAGGGGGTGACTCTTGGGGATGGTCCTGGGCAGGGTCAGGAGTTGGACAGAGTGATTCTTGTGGGTCCCTTCCAGCTCAGCATATTCTGTGCTCTTTTGTGAATTCTAATATTGATCTACAATCTCCAGGTCTCTTGGAAAATAGTCTTTTTACTGACTGTCTGAATCTCAGGTGTATGTAAGGGGAGGATAAAATAATTTTTGAAAAGCCTAAAAAATAAAATAAAATCACAGAGACTTTTTCCAGGAAAGAGACTTAACTTTTCTTTATTTTTTTCCTTTATGAATTACTATTGAAATAGGACAAGGCTTTGAGGAGACCTCACTGGTTGAAAAGGTGTTCAACACATGCACAAAATGAAATCTGTTTGACCATCCCTCTCTATTACAAACAAACACAGAGACAGAGATGATTCACTTAAATTACTTCAACTTGACTGGTAATATCTTGACACATTTCACTGGGGAGGGTATAACTTACACAGCTCTTAAAAAGTAAGTTTAAAAAAAGGACACAGCAATGACTGTGGACTGAAGATTTATTAGAAAGATTCCCTAACCATCTCTTGGAAGTAAAATTTCCATTCTGTGCAAACTCAGTGAGAAATTGCTTTCTTGACATGATGCTCATTTATCTCCCCTCACTCTCTGTTCTTTGAGGTCTCCTTTTGCATCATTTGTTGGGTAGTATGAGGCCGATTTAAACATTTCTACATTTGTGCTGTTGCCAGAGACCACAATGATTTAGTGAATCAGGCATGCATCATTCATGTTTGCTCCTTCTTTTCACTGCATATGATTTTAAGGAGAAATAAAAGGCAAGAAGGAGCCAAGGGTACAACTTGCCTCAGTAAATGTTTCTTAGTAGGGGCCCTTTCCAGTGATGGATCAGGTGATGAGAATTTGAGCTTGACTCAGTAATATTTAATACATATATTTTTATCTGTATTCAGAAAAGAAGTCTGTTGTCGTAGCATACTTGTGACATTGTGTTCTCTCATCTTACAGGATGTAATACATTGTTGGTTAAGGACTCCCATGTAAAGAAAGCTCTGAGAATTCATCATTATGCATACAGAAACATGAACCTTTCTGAGCAGGCAAATGCTTCTGTGTATTACTAACACTATTTCTAGGTCTAATATTAAGATTTTAAATAATTACCCTGCCAAAAATCTTGTCTAGATTTTGTTCTGTACTCCTTTCCAACACCCTGCTACACTCTTATAGAAACATAGTGTGTGTTTTCAGAACATTTTCAATCAGCTCCTGGACATTATAGATGAGAATCCTACCAGGGCTTCCTCTGCCTTTTTGTATCTGATGCATTGAACATCAGGTAGTTTTGTCCTCTTTGGAACTTTGTGAACAAAAATTAAAATTACAAATCATATTTTTTCTAAGCAGTCATCAAATATTTAATCTCAGTCTCCAGACAAGTTTTTGTCTTGGCTGTTGTGGCAAAAATTCTCAGATGTGACAGAGAAGAACACGGCACTCTTTGCTAATGCCAATTGTGCTATTCTCATTCAAAGGTGGTGACCTCATGATTTATCTAACCTCTGTGTGCACTTGTTCTTAAACCTTCTGCCTTAGCTAAAGGAGTATCTTTCAACAATGACCATAAAGAACAACTGTTTTCAAGTTCATGTGTCTGTGTGACACCAAAGATGGGTGACTGTCTCCTACATGTGTCTCTACATGAGCAGTAGGTGTGATGCCTGGGACATTTTGGTGTATCAGACCTAGGAGAGACATACTCCTGGCTTTAAATATAGACTGTCCAGGAGAACAACATCTAGACTTAAACACATGAATCATAACAATATAACACTATAGTTCTAATAATGATAACTGTAAGAGACTGTAAATGCAAACCCCATACATCAGTATCTGTACAGTTAAAATTATCAGATCTATAGCGCATATCCCAGAAGATGTGATTTAAATAGCTAAAAATGGAAGTCACCTCCCAGCACTTGAGAGGGCTCTGTGGAGATGATGCTCATCAACATGAGAGACACCTCAAGAAACTGGCAGGCCATGCCATCCTGTGGGCAGATGTTGGGGAGTCTTTTCCACACAGTTCTGCCAACAAACCTATTTTCTTGACCTTCCTGTGCAGAACTGTCAATAGTACCAGTCCACACAGCAGCTCCTGGTAGTGAAAGGAGAGAGTGTTAACACACAGCATCTTTTAAGTGTCACTTTGCAGTAATTCAATAATACTTGTATCTTGAGAAATTGAACCCTTACAAAAACAGGTCTAGTTTTATGTCTCATAGATGAATATGGGGTCTAAATTAATAGAATGCAGGCAATTATGGCCTGTGTACAAGTGTGATTGCACATTCCTGGCATTACACTTGAGACAGATCCCAAAGACAGAAGCATGACCCAAGAAGCTAAATAAAATATTTATAATTTCATGTGTATGTGTATACATACACACAAGCATGCCTTCACATAAGTAGGAAGCAATTCAGTTGGAAAAAAACTCAAACATATCTGCTCTATTTGAAATGTTTTAGGATTTTGTCAGGATATGGCAATAAGACATAGAGGAAAGATCATTGTTATGGACTGGCCATGGGAGGCCTAAAGGATCATGTCTGAAATGGGACCAAAGACCTATGTTTGACTAACTGAGTCCCAGATAGAGTGTGTGGCAAAGAACTATTGCCAGGAAAATGGTAGAGATGGGGGAGTAGAACAGAAACAAGGGAATTGGATACCTTGGGGTGTCTGAGGATGTGCCACTGACATTGGCACCAGGTATCTGCTCATCACTACTCCTGTTTCCACATGGTTTTATGCTTCCACTTATGGAAGGAATCAAAAGAGCAAAACCAGAACAGATGACAACAAATTAAGGCTAATAAGAACTGAGTAGCAAAGAAGAGGGAAATTTTCTCCTGGCAAGTGGTGTCGATTCCCCCTTAAAGTGAGTACCCTGCCCGATTTCGACAGCATCTTTTCTCTTTGAGGCTGCCTATTTGTGCTATCAAATAAGACATATCTCAGCTTAATGCACAGCCCTCAAAGAAGGGAGTGCATTAGTCCTCTGGAGATGATGACTAACAAGTTAAAATTAAACTTTTTTTCAGTTGGGCTGCAGTGACCTATTTATACAATTTCTTTCTTGCTAGCTAGCTTTTTTTAACATTACAAGGTGTACCTGGCCTCTCTCATCTCTCTCTAAACTGTCTTCCTGATGTCCTGATCACTCTCTGATCTATTTTTCTATCTGCTGGGTGAATGATAATATGACATATCCAACCTCTAAAACAAACCATTTATTTTGAAACTTGGCTATGCCAGAGTATTTGATGCGCCAAACATGAAAATGAATGTATATTTGGATATTGGGTACATCATGTCTTGATATTAAATTATCCCCTGAAAAGTGGATTGATTTTTAAACTGGCAGCTTACATGTATTGCTTCCTTGAGTCTCTAGCACAAAGATAGACATGAGGGGAGTCTAGGAAAGGTTCTCTATGAAGCAGAAACAGAATTGCTCAAGGGCTATGAGTGTTTTCTTTATATTAATAAATTCTTCTTTGTGCTTAAGGAAAGAGACTGTCATTCTCTTCCATTATTATGTGACAATAATACATTAATCTTCTATGAGAGATACTTATCCTAGAGACAATATTTAATTAATGTGCAAAAAAGGAAGTTTAAGTGAGAAAGGTACTTTAAAAATCATTTATATTTAATACATCGGCACAGATATTTCAAAGTCCTTTTTTTCTTTTTGCTATCTGGGCCATTTGCATACATACACGAGGAAGCCTACCACTGACAGCATCTGAACAGAAATGACAATCTGAGATATACTTTTAGAAAGATAGATTGAGTGGCCATTCATGGTTGGGACTGTGATTTTTTTCTGCTTGAACTTTCCCTGTCACTGTTCACAGATCAACACATCGGAAAAGACACAGCACAATTCTTTGCAATACTCCACATTCAGAGCAGGAGACAGAGAATCCTTCCTCTTGCAGGACAATTCCTGTTCAGAGTGCCACTTGAAAGCTTGTGGTCCTGCATACAGAAGCCTTTGGGTCAGCATCTGGCTGCTTACCCCTGTAACCACATCTCAGTTGGTGGCTTATAATGAAATGAGTCAAGCAACTATTTCTGCAACTTTCTCTTACGTGAACACTGCTCAGGGAAGACGCATTTCTGGATTTTTGAATTCTTCATGAGATATTGGTAAAATACCTGGACTCCTCAGCCTTTCAGATTTTGAAACAAATGCTACACTGCAAGCAGGGGAGCACCAAATCTTCTCTTCTCACCTGTATCTCTAAGACATGAACTTACAGATGTCAAGACTGCAGCCCAAGAAGGCCAATGGCGTTCATTCACACATGAAGACATAACTTGTAAGAAATTCCTAACCTCACCAAAACAACAGGAGTGCTCTACCAGTGAGTCATGGACCTTAAATATTTAATATTTTACATTAAATTACACTTTTGACAAAGCAATCTGGCTTTTTTCCCCATTTGCCCTGACAGGCTTCTTGATTGGGAAAAATCAGATAAAATCTAGAAAAGACTAAGCACTATGTTACACAAAGAATTACAGTCTTGAGTTTTTTCAGAAACGGTGAGGCACATTTGGAAAGATATCTCAGATTCTCAGATTTGGTTCACTGTTGCCTCTGCTCTCCTACAGCCTTTCTATAATCCAGTGTGCAGAGCAGACAGGAGAAATCCAAAATTAAGAATAGTCTTGGATTCCACTCTGATGCAAGTCTCACTCAGCAGGATTTCCATCATCTCTGTTTGGACAATGATGTGGCCTCAGATTGTTCTCAGCTTTGTCAGCTCCTGAAGGCAGGCAGTGATACAACACTCCTGAGCATGACAATTCCACAGTTTGAGGAACATCAGTAATACAGAAAGCACTTTTCTTGGCACCACCTGCATTCATCAACTCTGTCCAATACTTTGCTTATGCCACCTTGAAGAATCTTCAATGGACTTAGGAAAACATCAACTTTGCTGTCAAGTTCCTCTGTGGTCTTTTCCCCCAGGAATCTAAACGGCAACCCAATGCTTCTGGATGAAACCTATAATTACCAAATTCACTCCTCCAGGATAAGGAGTCAAACAGTCAAACCTCTGTGCACAGCAAAGTTTGTTCTAAGGGCAAAGTCAAGAACTTGGAATGGATTCCAGCAGTGGCTGAGGAGAACTCTGAGGTTCACCACCTCTGGCTTCACCACATTCTGCTGCAGGAGATAAGTACCCTCCTGTTGTCTGCCTTTCTCTGATGCAAATATAAGCAATATGCACCCTTAAGAAACAACTTCATAAAGAGTTTAAAATCCAAATGAAAACAAAACTTTAAAAGTCAAACAGACAAAGAAATTCCTAACAAAGACAGACAAAACCAAATGCCCTTATCAAACATGTGACACACTATTCTACAAGTTTCTCCTGGGAAGAAGACCAATTTGTGACTATCACTAGTCATGTTTCTTAATGCATGACTGGAAAGTGATAAGATATGATGATAAGGAGAGCAGTGTAAGAACCTCTGTAGAGCAGAAAGATTTCATTGACTGTGAAGTATGTCACTGGTGATAATAATGAAAATTTTCCATGCCTCATGATGCTGAGGTGAACAGATTATAGGAGGGGGAAGTTCGGGGAGGTTCTTCTTTTAGTTACTAGTTGGCCTTCATGAAAGTGGTATTTAGGTTGAACTAGCAGTGAGTTTGGTTTTCACCTCCATGAAAAAGTAATTAAGAAGGCAATGACAAAAAGACAGATATGTCCTGTATTTCTGACCTGAAATAATTAATTTAGAAGAAGTAACATTTTCAAAACTACCTAAATGCTTCAGGCTTTTAAGGTCCTCTTCAAAGTACATTTACTCCACATAATGCAGAGTGTTAGCAAGACCCCAGAGCTAATAACTAATGAGCTAGATCCTATGTCACCTTGTTGAGAAGCAGAATTAATTAGTCCAGCCATGGCAACACACTACCAAGGGTTTTGACTTCTGGAGTCTGTGCTAGTACAGCACCGAGACATAAAAATGAACTGTCTCTGGCAATTTGCTTGCAATGCTCTGCTGCAGTGAATAGACATGCCTTGAAGCACTATCACTCAGAACACTGATTGAAGGAAACTCAGGCTTTTACAGGTATGAAAGTTGCTTTTGAAAATAAAGACTTGGGTGCCTCTGAAAAAAAAACAAGCTATGTCCAAGACACGGTACCTTGGGCAGAGATCTGGGCAAGGGATCCTGGAGTGGGATGTTTAGTACTAAAAGTAAGATTCGTTGTAAGTTGGATGAAGGAAATTTCAGTGGCCTTTCTGGACAGATGTGGATCGTTTTCAAGCCTGGCAGAGGTTTCATTACACAACTAGCCTTTCAATTCATCAGTGATCATTGCCTAGAATAGATAAAAGGGACTGGTCGGCTCTTGTTTTGATATAGTCACTCTGCCCCAGTCCATTTCCATTTCCTGAAACCACCAATTTGCATGAGCTGAGAGTTTGGTCCATACATTTTTGCATTTACGCTGCTACGGCTACAATTGAGCTTAGGTAAAGAGTGCAGTAAAATAAAGACACAGTCAGCAAAAATATGTTAAAAGAATTATTTGTCTTTTGATTCAAATTCACATGGGAGGTAATTAAACAAACAGCCTCCTCCATGTATAGCTGTGGGGAGGGAAACCAATGGAAAAAAATATCTTCCCTTACAACTGACCTTTTCTCAGAGTACATGCCCTTTTCTTCTTGCAAACGGCAGAACTGTATGTGTTCAGAACAGTGAAACTTTGAGAGGGAACACAGAGAGTCTGACTCCATCCAGCAGAAATTCAATACATTAAAATGAAGCTCTGTCAAAACAGATTCTCCTGGCGAAGGGGTTTCCAAGGAATGTTCTTAAATGCTAGTATTATTTGACTGCTCCCATCCCTCCCTCTAACCTCTCCCTCCAAATGTGCCTCTTTTATTTTCTCAGGCTTCCCATGAAATATCCATTCTGAAACCACCAACTCGGATTTCTGTCTGTCTCAGCCTTGGGAAGACATTGTTGGCAGTCACTATTTAAACAGCTATTGTTAAGAATTTTGTGAATGGTTAGGTATTGTGAGGGCTAAAATATTAGTGGTTATCATGTATCAGAGATGCATAGCTGAAGCAGATGCAGAAATGATAACAAGAAAGAGAAAAGAGAATTAGGAGGAAAGGCTAATGGACATGGAACATCTAAAGAATAGTATGAACTGCACATGTTCAGAAGGGCTCTAAGGAGTGTTACACATTACAGGGCTTTGGGTCCCTACAACCTCCAGGAGAGCTAAAACCCCCCAGACAACAAAAACAGCCCAACAACCAAACAACATCCTTCTTTTAAGTTTGATGAGGAGTTGCACCTTGCATTCCAAGTGGTAGTTGCCAATTTTATGGGTTAGTTTTAAAAAGAAAATTAGGTCACACACCAGTTCCTACATATCTTGGAGATGACTGCTAATTCTGCAATGCTGACTTTGTGCTTTTGCCTACAGCTATTGAGGTGTTCTTGCATCTGTGTTCTAGAGAACCAAAAGGTTTACAAACAACTTTGTGTGTACACACCCATCTGCTCATCCTAGCATACCCTACCAGTAAGAAAAAGGAGGAAAAATTGCGGAGTTGAGCAGGAGCAATGGCAAAAAAAAATCAATGTATTAATTTTATCTATCCACAAAATCATACTATTGCTACTGAATACTAATGGGATCCCACAGAAATGCTGTAAATCTTTGCAAAGGTATCCATTGCAGTATTAGAATATCTGATTTCTATTTAGCTGAAACAAAAGTTAATAATGAACTAACTTTTTAACTATCTAAATAAATAACAAAATTGGGCTCTCCACTTGGTTTTCTCTCACCTGTTTAACTAAACTACATTAAAATCTGCCTTAGATTTTAATAGTGTACTTTCTTTTGGGGTCGAGATGGCCCCAACTGAGCATCATCAGAATAGAAAGAAAATGCCACCATCACCTTTTTCCACACCGTTTTTAACAAGCTCACCCTGCACAAGAATCCTGTATTTTCCAGGTTGTGGCCTTGACCACTTAAACTAGAGACGGGATAGCTGTTCTGCCTAGAATGATAAACTTAGTTTGCAAATAGCTGTGGTCACTTCAGAAAAAAAAGTAGTTGCAGAAACCAGTGAAAAGAATAGTATCTACATGTGCACATGTGATAGTTGGGTAGACAGAAATTTCCTTCCCCATGACAGATACTTTAGCACTTTCCAAGTCAGTCCACAACGAGGACAATGCTATTTTTTAAACCCTATCCCTGTTGTTATTGCACATGACATATTACATTGTACTGTACAGTGTGTGGTGATGAGAAATTCCCTGCTTATTTAATTGTGATCCTTCAACGAATTTGAAAGGGAGCACTTTATTTCCATTTCTTTAATTTCCTAGTTCTTTAGCTGATGATTTTATTAACTCTTGTATTTGAGAACTGATGCTTAACAAAAAAAAAAAAAAGGAGAAAAAAAAAAGGCCCTTGGCAGTATTGTGAAGGCCTGGAACTGAATAATGCACTTTAATAATGAGGAATAGAGCTATGGCTTTTGCTGATGGCTGTGACCGGCTCTGTGACCTGATTATGTCGCAGAGTGTCAGCAGCTGAGACACTACAAAAGGGAGCGCATCCCATCAAATCTATCTCCATTGTAATCACTGCACTGCTGAGAGCCTTGTTAGGAGCAGGGGATCCATCAGGCCTCATTAGCACCGTTTACCATCAAGAAGCTCCAAGAGCCAACGTGTACCCTCTCATCAGAATAATGAGAACCAAAGTACTCCTATTATCTAATTGGAGCAACAATGCCTCTCTCCCTGTTTAGTTCCCTGAGCTACTTGTGGGCTACAACCCTCAAAAATTAGTGATTTTTTTGTTAAATGCCAGGGTGGAGCTATGCTCAAGGTTTTTCTTACACAGAAGGTTTTCCCATCTAAAGGGCAGAGTGAAACCCAAGTTCCTCCAGGGGCATTCTTGGATTATACTGATGCAATCCCAATTAATTCACTTAATACTTAGATTTTCCTATTAATCTACCAGGAAACAGACTGTATCGCCCTCTTCATCCACAAGACATTTCACTATGCCACTCTTATCTTTTTATGGTAAAATGTTCTTTTGCAATTGCTGAGTCAGGATGTATTTTTCTCCTGTCAGACAACTTCCATCTTTCCAGAAAAGAAAAGAAACTTACTCAGCACCCCCAGTTAAATTGTGTTCTATGCTGTTGAAGTCAAGAGACTTGTAGGAATGCAACAGATGACAATTAAGCAACCAGATTCATCAACCTTGTGTCCATGTGCCTGTGGCTCTTTTCCTTAAATTTATTACAAAACCAGCCAAAGAACATATTTCATGTAGTTAATAGACATAGTAAAACCCACGCAAAACACCTGATATTTTCTTTCATTTGCAAAACCAGCATGAAAAAGAGAAATGTTAGGTTATTAAAGCTCTGAAGAATCCAAGTACATCAACGGCACCAGGATCCTACAGGCTGAAGCTGAGCAGGTAGACAGCTTCTCTTTGAAACCAGTGCATCTCCTGGCAGGGTGCAGTCTGGCAAACCTGCTAACCAGGCCTTTAAATTTAAGGTATGAAAGCCCAGCCCTGCAAATGCCTTCTGGAAAGTGCTGAGGGCAAACAGAATGTAAGCAGTGTTACATGGGCCAATAGCTCTTCATAATATGCCTCTGAAAATGAAAATTTGATTTAGAGTCCTCTACCTGCACTATATCAAATTAATCAGGTGATCTAATCATATTATTTCAGTGGATTAGATCTGTTGGTTATGGTCTTGGGAAGCTCTGGCATTACGGTTCATATTGACATCCAGAGGAAAAGAAGAAAAATAAATTAAAGTACCATAACTGTGAATTCAATAATCAAATTAATAACAAATATGTTATGAAAATTATTGTTAATACCTATAATTTTGTTACTGTAATTGTAAGAACTCCTTGGCTATTGGGAATTAAGGCCATGCCATATGTCATTTAAAAGACCATTTCCCTAAATTTGGCATAGGGTCTTGGATTTGACCTATAGCTTAATGTCTCCTGGGATTACTGGTCACCATATATTTAGCTAGACAGATGGACATTTACAAGCCCTGCATTTCTGTTACAGAAGCACATGTAATTACAAAGATTGCACATACAAACATTTTAGTAAATCATCCAGCTTTACATTTGCAGGAGTGAATTTTGGGGGTCACACTTGTGATTCTTTGAAAGGGGAAATTTTTAAAGGACAGATTCTTAAGATGTGAGAGAAATCTGGCTCTTTAAGGACTCCAAGCAGATTATTCAGAAATGAAGTGTCCCAAATTGCTATGCACTTATGCTCCCAGTTTTGAAGAAACCCCTTTTCATTCTTGGTTAAGCTCTATAATTTTGTTAATTCGAAGGAATGTAATTTAATTTGGGGAATGTAGTTTCATTATACTTAATAGTCCTGTTTTAAGACAGACAGCCTGAGAACTGGGCTCTAAGTAACATGAGTTTATGCTGAATGTTATAAAAATGGATGTTATATTACATACTTATTATCAATATTTATCTTTGTTGTGACAAGGTCTGCAGAAGTGATTATAAACCAAGGGACATTTGTAAAAAGAAGTAATAAAAAGACAACCCCCATTTAAAAGAACTAAACAAGCAGCTAGATGCTGTAATTTTACCCAACAATAGGGGAGATTCTTCCTTTCTCTTCCCTTTCTGTGCAACCTGTGGAATTATTGGACTTTACATTATGTCTGGAATAAACAAGACTCAGCCTGAGGGAATCGATAGTTCCATTCAGTGATATCTTCACAGTAGTAATTTTTTTTAAACATACAATGAGTGGCCACACATCTCTTATGCCTTCTGTGGAGAACACGTAAAGGAAAAGCTATCAAAAAACTAGTCTGGGTTTTTATCTTCAGCTCTTACAAGGAACATCTTTGGTGTCAAGTGACTGACATGAGTGGCGAGTGGGAACCATTTCTGGAGCATGGATAGAAATGAGCAGGCATCTAGGTTGGAGCTCATCTGACTATGAGTTATGGGCATTATAACCAACTTTTCTTCCAAACCAATACCCCATCCCTCCAGAAATCTTAATAGGCTTTTGAGAGCCTCCATTTAAAGCTGGCTGCATAAAATGATCCTTTGATGAAAAGGGATTGAAACAAGGGTTAAAGTAGACATTGAAAGGTTATTGTAGAGGGCACATTGTTCATACAATCCTCCTTTAATATGTGTGGTGTGCACCTGCGATAAGATGATTCATTAGATAAGGCCTCACTTTGACAAGCTCCATCGTTCAACCCTCGGGGTAGTGATGGAACAATTCTGCACCCACCCAGTAAATATAACAAGGTCAGCATTTTTTTTTCCTGGGACTTGGATGGTGAAAGTGAAGCTAAGGAAGCATCTTTGTTTATGTGTTAAGCTAAAAAAAAAAAAAAAAAAGTGGGGGGGTGCTTCCTATACATGGTTGATTTCTATTTTTTAACGGGCCAAAATGAAAAAAAACCATCACTCCTGTTCCAATTAACCAACATGGTGACAGAAAATTATAAGGAAAAAAAGCTGCTCTTCCTTTTTTTCCTCCCCACTAGTAAACAGCAAAAGTAGAAACTAAACTTTGGATTCACATATCATCCAAGCTGCATCATTTCAATAAATATTTTCCAGGGCCTAACATCCACAAAAACACTGTGCATATCACTGTATGCCCAATTTGTAGCATTTAGAATAATGACATTCAAATTACTCAGTTACCAGCTACAATCGTGAGTTATATTGACAGATTTGTTGCAGTGAAACAAGTCATTGTGCTAATTTTAGTCCCAGTAAATGCAATAAAGAATGACAGTGGTCACTTAAGCATGCTGCATCAAAGGAATTATTTATATATATATGGATTCAGATGCATCTCTTTCTGTGTCATACTAAGGCTGAAACTGAAATAGTTTGAACAAACAGTTCCAAAATGCAGATAATGCAGTTTCTCTCGTAGACACCCTAACCCTTCAACATCATTCAAGTTTCCTGTTTGGACGATTTTCTTTAAACCAAAAAACCCTCCCAAATTTGCATTTACAGGTTGACAGATTCGTTGCAAATTACTTGACATAAGGTAATACTCAAATGAGAAAGCCATGCAGCTAAATCCATCCCAGACACTTCATTACAATTTGTGTTCCTTTACTTAAAACATTCAATACCTTTTTAGAAATGAAATAATACAAAAATGCTACAGAAATGCAAAAAGGTGTAGCACAGAACCACTGTAATAAAGCTGCCTGTTATTAGGCATATATAAGTGGGAGAAGACACCTGGTATGCTTGTTAAAGCTGGACTTTAAAGCACCACAGTATTGCACTACCATCAGAATTCCCCATTTGCTGCCTCTTCCACTCACCTGTCCTTGTGCATTAGTGACGAGCTGGCCCGTGACGCCCTGAAGGCTGGAGAGGGCACTGCCAAAGGCCTGGGAGCTGGCGATGGAGCCCATGGCTGCTGCTGCTGCTGCTGCTGCTGCTTGGCTGGCCAGGGGGTTGTTAACCAGCTGCAAAAGAAGAGAAGAAAGGAAAGAGCGTGGTGAAGCCCACCATAAGCACAGACACAGAGTGGTAACCGCATGGCACGGATGTGACGGCGTCAAAAACTCACTGCTGCCAGAGAGGATCTTGAGGATCTTATTTCTGGGCCTTTGGCAATGAATAGTTTTTAAAAAAGCAGAGGAAATTCCATGGCAATGAAGAATAACATTATCTTTTTGAGCCCTACATTCTCTCCTTTATTTTTTTATTTTAATTATGTTTGATGTATTTCTTCAGGTTCAATGTGCTGATGCCACAGGTGTAGCAGCCAAATATTGCTGTAAACAGCAATAGGTGAAAGATTGGCATTTGGTTGGAATGGGAGTGGAATATTTACTTGGGGATATTCAGAATAGAGGTGAATCTACTAATGACCCCAGAAACAAGAAAAACCTGCAAATCCTTTTCAGTTTTATCATTAAAGAATGTTCTCAAGAATTGTTCTCGATGCCTAGATAAATCACAGAAGACTTGTGATGAAGTCTGGTAGAAATCAACTGAAAATTCAAAATTAATTTGCAAAATATGATACTAAGCAACTTGCTATTTCTCAACTGTGAATGATTGATTTTAGGACACATAAATTTTCAGGAAATTAGTTGTACTGGCTGCTTTAATCAATTCTACCTGTGTGCTCCACAGAAAACCATGACTTTCACCTTAGGAGACTACAGGAATCCAGCTTCTATCAACACCTGTGTTTATCAAACATACAAAACGTGTGTTCTGTCAGAATCAAAAGTCCTCTGGGATATAGCTTTTCCACTGGATTATTGTGAAGTTGCCACATTCCTATCCTCTTCTGAGAATGGACAAACTTTGAACCAAGCACACAGGGATGACAGTAAAAAAAATTAAAATGTTAGGAACCATCGTCACTAAAACAGCTGTCTTGAGAGCAATCAAACTAAGATCAAGAGGCTGAAAATACATTTTAAAGTGAGTTTGCCTCCTAAGAATCATTACATTATAGTGCAAGTTGCAAAATGCACATTAGCAGGATACAGCAGCCAGAACTTTGAGGGAGAAAACAGCCTCGGGACACTTATTCTTTGACTGAGATGAAAATGCTGGAGCCCAGCAAAGCTTAAGGTTTGAGCCAAAGTTAATAGGAGTTTTAAGCCCTCAGATGATGAGTAAATTATCAATCCTATGGAAATGGAGAGTAACAGACACCAGTAAGGGATGAACTTCACAGACAGGCTCTGCTTCAAAATAGGTTATAAAAAATTAATCAGTGATTAGTAGATGTTTTAAGCATGTTACAGATATGAGTAGTGTGTATGCTATAGATGTTTAGAAGCTCATCAATAGAAGATGTCAGATGTGGTTATAATCTATGCTTATAAGAAACCTACTTGTCTGTTGGACATTGCAAAACCTACAATTGATTGGTCATACATTAAAACATCTATTAATCATTCATTAGCTCTTCATGAAGTATTTATAAATGGAACCTTGATATAAAGTGTTGCTTAAAGGGGTGCCTTGAGCACATCCAATCCCTCTAGAAATTGTAAAGCAAATAAAGATTAGTAGCAATGCCAGACAGAAAAGATGACATTGTTTGGAGGAAATATTTTGATTTTGAAAAAAATTGTGACATGAATCTCTAAAAGGAGTCTGCAGCATCCCATGGCAAGAAAATCAAGCAGGAATTAAACACAAGGGAGGGGGAGAAACTGCAATGAGTGCTCGACAGCAGTCCTGATGAGCTGTGAGGAGAGCCAAGGCCAGCACAGAGACCAAGGAGAAGCTCAGTCCCCAAAGGCACACTGCAAACAAGTCCCCTGAGCTCACAAGCTGTGAGCCCAAACACAGCTCCAGGCCCTCCCCAGGGATTTGGGTGGTGGTGCCTGAGCACAGGAGTGGAATGCCAGATAACAGAGAGAAACTTGGTGGGTTTCTGCTCAAAACAGTGACATTTCTTTAGTGTCCAGCTCAGAACCTGGTCAACCCTGCCTTTTTCCACAGCACTTCATGGGCAGTACTAGCACTTGAAGTAATTCCCTTATAGCTGTAAATACTTGGAGAAGAAAGGGGCAGCAGCAAAAGTGTAAGACTTTCAGAAAAGACCTTCCACAATCTTATTAGTAACCCCCAAATTCTGGCACAGCATCCTTCTGCAGGTATAAATGACAATCTTTGGGCAGTTACCTGTCATCAGCTAATAACCAACACTGCTGTATTCAGGGCTCAGTGACATACTTGGGGACCACGAATAACCTTGTGAAGCTGGAAACTACAAAGGGTTAAAACCTTCTCCAAATCAGACTATCATCTCCTAGAATCTCTTTTCCATTTTTCTTGCTCCGGTTTTCAAAAAAATGTACATTTTAAAATACAACAATAAAATTTAATTACAACAAACCCTGGAGACACTCAGGATTGCTTTTAGTTGCATCACAGAGATAAGCTGCTTATTAAAAATGATGGCAGAGGCTGTGATATGCATAGGTACCCTGCACAGCACCATGTTCCAGGAAAAAGCACAGTGAATGGGCCAAGTCACGGGGTGAGAGACTTCCAAGCGCATATAAAACCATCCCTATCTCTTCATAAGTCTGATTAAAAAGGAGAAGATGCAGTTTTCTTTGACTGCTTTGGGAAGCTGTTGACTACAAGTTGTGCTCTGTTAAATTGACCCCTTTTATACTCGGTGAAAAGCACGTGTGGAGAAATACATTTCATTTCATTATGTCTGGACAACAAGGTAACACATCGAATTCTCTCATTATTTTAAAAATAAAATCTCTGCCTTGAGAGGTTTATGCTGTTTCTCGGTACAGGATGGATCCCTAAGAACATTTATTGGAAATATTAGAAATCCATTATGAAAAACCCACAAAAGGCTCTTCCCATTTTGTTCCTGTATTCTAATAATGATTTAATTTTGAAGGCTGAAGCGTTGGGAGCTGTCAACTCCAGTGCCCAAACTTCTGCTCCCACTCAAAACCCCAGCCATAACTGTAGGTAATAGTGATCTTAGTTTAAAGTGAGAGGCCAGCCCTCCTAGGCATGCCTCTGCTAATGTCAAGATTCTATGAGGAAGCAAACTTTATCAGAAAGAATCTTCTAATAACTGAGTACATTTTTCTGAATTCACAAGCTGAACTTTTAAAGGTAAAGCATATGAAAATTGCTCTGCAGTGACTCAGTAGAAGCAGAAGACAGTTCAGTGCAGGAAATAGAACTCACACAAATAAAACTAACTTGGAAAATGATGTGGGATGAACGAGGCACTGCTCACAAGATCCTAAAGCTGTGCCATGTGACACCATTTGATAACCTACACAGGTATTTAACTTTTCTCTGTGAAGGGCATATCGTACTGAACTTTCACTCCCCTTGTCTGGAAATCAAAGAACCAGTTTTACTCATTACAATAACACTAATTCAGCAAATATAAAGAAAAACAGATTTACTGATGAAAAGCCAAGACATTTCAGGATGCCAGAGAGTCATATGAAAAATGGGCTTGTAACCTGAAAGGTGAAGTCACTTTATGTAGTGCCAGTATTTAGATCTTGTGTGTTTTCTAGAGGGCTTGGGGAGGAGTGAAGACTGTCTGAATGCAGCAGTGGAGAAGGAAAGGACATATGGGGAGTAACAGCAAGCACAACATCATTTTACAGAAGACTATTGGTGTTTTTCAGGAAGAATGTTAAAAAAATCATATTTCTGGGTAGTTTTTAGAGATCAGAAAAGTAGTATATTTGATTAGGGACTGAGAGAGTCTCTTGTTCTCTGACAGTCCTTTCTGTATGGAGCATCACCCTACTAGGTACAATACTGAGATTGTTTGCCTAAACCAATGTTTTTCAAGGGAAAACAGAAATATCTCTAAAAGTTGGGAAGAATTCATCAATGGTTCTCAGTGAGAAACACTAGATGTTTTTCTTTTCTATCCATAATAAGTGAAAATTGATCAGAGAAATGGAATTTTTAACCAACAATCTATGTGAAATTTACCTGTGTTTATATTATGGGAGACTTACAGATTAAAATATTGTGGAGTTTGTTCCCATTTCTTTTCATTGGCTCCTGAGACACATTCTGGGGAGTGGTCACTTGGCTTTAAGGAAGAAAGACTGTTTCAAACTGAGCACAGGCTCCTGAGGATTCTCTGATACCCTCTTTGTTGCTGTGCTCAGCATTATCATCTGAATTGGCTGGAGAAAGAAAGGTTTTGGTAGCGGGGGAGCTGAAGAGAAGGAGAATAAAAACCCCAGAGTGAACATAAAAAGGGGAACCCCAAGGTCAGAAAAAGGAGGAGGAAGAGGAGGAGGAGCTCCACAGCAAAGATGCCCCCACTGTGGCCCCCAAAGGACCCTACAGTGGACAAGTGGATATTTCCTGATGAGAGCTGGGATCTGTGGAGAGCCCATGCACAAGCAGGGGAAAGAATATGAGGAGAAAGAAGAAGTAGAGAGGAACTCTCATGAGCTGGCCACAGCTCCCCCCATCCCCTGTACCACTGCAGCTGGGCAGGGGAGTCAGGAGGGAGGCAGTGAGGTTCAGTCTGGGAGAGTAGGGAGAAAAGTCATTTTAATATTTGTCTTCGTTTCTCACTGCCTGAATCTATTCAAATTGGCAATAAATTAAAGCTAATTATCCTCAAGCTGAATCTGTTTTGCCTGCAACACCAATTGGTGAGCAATCAACCTTGACCCATGAGCTTTCCCATTGTATTTCCTCCAGACCATATCTACCACCACCAACACTCAAGGGTTTTCCAGACCTTGATGGCACAGAAGCAGAGCATTCCCACCCAGATAACACTGTGCTTGGTTTCTAAATGTGAATGAATGGAGACAGAAGTGCCCTTAAAGTCCCCAATAACTCTTCTGGCAAACTCTTTATGCAGTATTAATGCTTATATTCTTAATTGTTTTCAATTGGCATGTGTATCTTGTACTAGTTGATAGCTCCCCCGACCTACATTGAATCTCACAGTGCCTGAAGGAATTTAAAGACAGACACTGGAAAGACAGATTCAACTTAATTCTGTGAAAGCACCCAGATATCACAGCAATGGGTACCAAATTAATGTCTGCCATAATCAACAAGAAAATCATCACTTAGCATTTACATAACATTTTGCAGCCAAATATTTCAGTTGTGGGTACTGAAATCTATCAATGTAACTTACTTTTAGGGTCTTACGTAAATCAAATTTTCAAAACCCCTGTGAACATGCAGGTCCCAAGAAAGCCAAGAGAGAATACATGGGCAACATAAAACAAAAGAAGCTCATTTCAGACAAAGAGATGCCATGAGCAAACATTTTGGAAGCCCTGTGTGTCACTTATCAGTTAGGTTTTTTTTATTTTTTTTTAATGTTGACCTTCCCCTCCCTCCTTTTTTGTTTATGTAATAGGATAATTACAACATTTAACTTTTATAAATGAACATCAGGGTAAAATGTCTAATAAAATGGCTGTCATGGAGTCTAATCATGCATAACTCTTTGAAAACATGCCCAGCAGGCAAATCCCAAATTAAATCTGTCAACACTTGGGTTTTGTGCACTGCTGTGATATGATCAACCTACAAACTATACAACGTAATTATACATCCAGACCCATTCAACAATATCTGGTTATTTCAGAACTGCAGAGGTCTATATTTGCAAATGGTTGTAGGTGGTAAGAGTTCCAAACAGGCTGCTTCGACAGACATTTTAGTATATGCACACACATCAGAAATTTATGTGCAGAATACAGCGTGGAGACAGGGATACTGGAGTATCTGAAAGCACCGACTTGACAGAGACACTTAAAATATCTGGTTCTCACAGATACTTATTCTGCTCATTATATACATTTATTGTGCTTGAGCTATTTGCTGTCTAAATCTATGCTGCATTTGCTATCAGAAGGAAGTGCTGATGGGGGTGTCGCTGATGCGACGTGACTTGACTGGATGCGAAGCGATGCGACCGGGGGTGCTTGGAAGTACGTGGTGCTCGTGGGGGCCTGGATGTGCCATGGGCAGAGGAGCAGGCACAGAGTTCCTCACAACATCCTTGTAAACAAGGTGCTGCTGGTCAAACTGGAACCAGTCTGAAAAAACTACAAGAACAAGCTACAAGATGAAAATAATAGAGCCATGGCAAAGCAAGTAAAGGGCAGACATCACTCTCAGGTTCCTTGCACCAAACTGCTGCAGACTTGAATAATGAAGAGCACGTTAGGGCACATGCAAAGAGTGAGTGCAAACCACCCTAGCCATTTCATTTCTGCTCTATTAGTGGCAGAGAGAAAAGGGAGAAAAGGAAACTAGAAGAAAGGGATCCTCCTTGGGTCTAGTCCTACAGGATAAACTAAACTGAAGCTGTCAGCCTGTCTGAGGCTGCCTTACATGTTTACCAAACAGAAGAGTGAATCTGTTAAATATATTTAATATATTTAAATATAAATAGTTACAAAATGTAGGTGTCTGGGTCCTTTAGCAGCTGGTCAGTACATATAGACTGCCCACAGGCTCTTGTCCTGTAGGTTCCTGGCTGTTCCACATTTATAATCCACAAGTTTGAAATGTTCCAGATCTGTTTAAGCAGACACACTGAACCAAATTTTTGTTAAAAAGAGGCATCCTGATTCAGTCTGATTAGTTACTTTTGTGTTTATGTAGTCTTTAAAATAGTTGAAACTGTTTATTTCATACATGATGTAAATATGCTACGATCAAAGAACATCTGACTTCACAAAATTTTGCGTTGCTAATAATCACAAATTATACTGGTACTCATAAAAAAGGAAAGAGCTCTGAAAAAATGATCTGAATTCTCTGACTTTCTGAAGTAGTTCCCAAGAATGAAAGCAAAGACCATCTGCTGAACTTTCGGAACAGGGCTGCAACTCAGCTCATTTTCTGTTGATTAGTTCCTGGGTTCCTGTGTTTGTCTATTTTAGAATGATTTATCTGGCTTCTGAAAGATGCTTTCCCCACAAGAAAAATGGTTACTTCAGGGCTCCCTTGCTGCTAAAAAAATGAACTCTTATCAAAGGGAAATTGCCATCTGTCTTCTCGGATAAGAGCCCAGCACTCGGGTCTCAGTGATGTAGCCTCTGTAGAAAGTGTGTCAACTGTGAGACACATCAAATTAATCTCCTTAATCTAAAACATTTATTTGCCTTTAATTTGAATTTGTGAATGGCATGTGCACATGTAAATATGACCATTTGCTTATACAAATGTTAAAAAAGCAATGTGAGGTCACACCATGTTAATATGACGCTTCATGTTGAGTCTTGGGGGAAATATTTCTGCAAGTCTTGTTTTACAGTACAATACACAATCTTACTATACATGCCTGGAAGTGTTTATTCAAATATTCATATTAAAAATCAAACTTTTAAGTACAGACCGTCTCCTTTGCCCTTTGAAGAATAAATCCTACTTAATACTTAGGGACACATTGCTAACTGAGAACATATATAAGGCTTCTTTAAAAATTCTAAGTCTACTGCTCGGCAAAGATCCCAATTTTTGAAGCTGGAAACCCATCAGGATGGTCCCATTTATTTGTAACGTAACAGCATCACCAAACAGTTCTGCTTTCATGTAAGCTGCGTGTTTACACTGAAGTCTCACTGACTTCAGTGAACAAGAGATCAGTGGACAAGACCAGATCTAAAACTGGAACTTTGTGGAATCCTTGTCAGTTCTCTCAGCTCCAAACAGGAGCTCGGTAGGTGCACTGCTCTGATACAAAGCTGAAGAAGCATGCAGATGGCTCCTGAATGCAGGGGCAAGATTGGTCTCAGAGCTACAGGTCACTCCAAAATCCAAATCTGGGTCTGAATACAGGTATAGAGGAAGCTGGAAGGATTTAGTCTCTGTGGTTACATCAGTACACCCCAAAGTCGAAATGACATAAACACACTAATTGATACCATGTGTTTGAGAAGCTCTCTTTGTTTTCCGGGACATCAGATCAGTTGAGAACCTGATTTAATTAAACATTTGAGCTTGGCTGATATCTCAGTACATAAAGTGAGATTCTAGAAGCGAGAATGAAGTTGAAGGAATCACTTAGTTTGAAAACCTTGAAGTCAAAGCCATATTTCCAATAAAATAAATGTGAGAGGTGAGTGATAACGACAGAAACAAGCAAGCTGAGTCAAAGTCTATGAAAGGGAAGAAAGCATGCAAAAAAAGGATATTGGGGACCCCTAAACAGGATACTGTTAACATCTCCCTTGGGGCACTATTTTATTCCCTTTGCACAGCTCTGAGTGGGCAGTGCTGGACTGTGAAGGTGACTTTGGTCTCCTGTTTTCTGTCTGTTTTCACCAGCAGGCGTGCTCTGAAGAGAAAGCTGCGCATAAACTGGTGACAACTGTGCAGGTAACATGCCAAAAACTGAGCCCTCAGTGCAGCTCCTCCAGAAGGGGAAAGGCAGGAGGGTTAATATGAAGCCACGTGTGCAACATTTCCACGAAGAACCTTCTCTTCTCCCAGGCATTTCCATCTCATTTGGAAATTTGGCATTTCCATCCCATTCTTGCCAGCAAGAAACCTGCTCCCCAAATGAGCTGGAGGTCCTGCCCCAGCAGCAGCACTGCCTGCAGTGTGGGGCTGGGCTGTGGGTTAATGTTCTAAGACATTTTAAATGAACTGATTGTCTTGAAAGCTTTTTTTAATTTATTTTTTCTTTGTTTGTTTGGTTGATGTTTCTTTTGCTGTTGCTTTGGTTTGTTTTTTTTCTGATTTCATAACCCATCCATGTCCCACCTTTCTTGTGGCTCCTCCCTGCGTTTTTCTTTTTTTGGGTTGGGTATGATTTTCTTTTCCCAGTGACAGAACCCACTTCTGCCTTCACCTACTTGACTCCTTCCCTCTGATCTCTTATCTCCCCTCTCAGCCACTTTGCTCATGTCACTCTGAATCCGATCACAATGGGTTTCCATATGGGAGTTCACACAGAGCTGCAAAAGCAGTAAATCTACCGTGTCTGTAATGTTGCCATATTAATTCCTAATCAATTTCCAAGCTGTATTTGAAACTCATATATTTCACCTCAGCAAAATCAAAATAACGTCAAGTTGCCAACAGCAAATGAAACTTGAAAATATAATTAAAACCATCTAGGCTGGGAATGCATTGTTTCTGAAGTCTTTGCAATTGTCACTGTGCTAGGCACTATAAATTGATGGCAAGAGGGTATATGAAACTGAGATCCTCTTATAACAAAAGCAGAGCTCCATATTGCTCCAGGTAACAGAAGAACTCTCAGCTGAACGTGAGTGATGACTGCAAGTATAAACTCTATTTTTTTAATTTTTTTTTTTTTTTTTTTTTTTTTTTGCTGCAAGGATCAATTCCAAATTTGTTAAAATCTGATGCTGCAATGCTGCAAGGACTGCTTAGTTAGCCTGCATGCAATCCTAATGCAGTCCTGGATAAATTGGGGAGTTTGTGTCAGTGTGTTCTTGTGAATGTGATTTTTCTACTTAAAGACAGGGTGTGACCTTATACTGACCATCATAGACATCATTACATAATATCACATTCTACTATTAATTTCTCCCTATGGTAATATTACTGTATTTTAAACAAAGGACATGGCAAAGTTTAGCTCCTGTCATCCTCTTTCTTTCCTTTTTTTTTTTTTTTTGGTGTGTGTGGAGGCAG
>WBMV01005497.1:1069228-1112964 GCA_013396655.1 Campylorhamphus procurvoides
ATGCCTAGGTTATTACTCAGTATCTGCTACTGGCTGAATGCATAGCCTGGGGAAAGTCTAATTACCATTTACAATAAATAATTTCCTCCATATTTATTATCAATGGAAATCTACTCATAGACATTCAGCCAAGGAATTCTGCCATATGAGCAAAAATATGTACTATCTCTGGACAGCAGCTCAGCTTACAACCTGAATGTCTGTAGCTTTTTCATTAAATTCATTATTGCTTTATTGTACCTAGACTCTTGTTCTTCCATAAGGCACTGTCAATAGACAGACAGATGAATTTCTTCATGTTCTAAGTATTTTCTACTTTTATCTGTTGACCAGATTCAGAAAATATTTATGGGCCCTGTAGCAATTCTTGTGCTTTACAAAACAAGGGATATATTTTTTTTTTGGTTCTAAAAATAACTTCAGTTCCAAGTTCTTGGTCTGAGTCTGAGTTCTCTCCACCAGAATATAAATCTGATCTAATTTTAATGAGGCCAGCAGAGTTGCAGTTGGTTAAAACACAGAAAGCACTGTCAGAATTAGTCTTCAACTTCTTATGGGCTTCAAATCTGCAACAGGAGGGGAGAAGGAGGGGATGATTCACTTGAAGTACTAAAATCAGCTAATTGCTCTTATGTTTTATTTAAAACTAGCAGTCTCACCAAAGGTCTGTGGGCTTTTCCCATTTTTTTTTTTTTTTTGCATTTATGTCTCTGTAAACTAGAGAAGTCAGAAGTCAAAACATTTACACCAACAGCTGGGAAACAAATGGATTTTTCTGTTTGCAGACTGAAAAATTTTCCCTTCACCCCTTAAGAAAAAAATAAACCCCAAACCAAACAATAACAAAACACAGTTCAGCAGACCTGGAGTGGAAACAAATTAAAAACAAAATGAATTTTAAGTCACCTGAAACATTTAGTTCAGACCAAAATGGTTTCTCGAAAGGAAATGTAAAATGGATCACCCTCACAGATGGGTGTTTTATAAATTGAGTGGAAATATTTGACTTTAAAAAAAAATCATTCTTACATGCCTTTTCTTAATCTCATCAGTTTTGGGTTGGGAGGAACATATCTATGTACCTAACTATTAGCCCAAGCACACCTTTGGAATGGGTGAAGTGTGCAACCCTCTGTGCAGTCACTGGTACTGGTGGGTGCTACTGATAACTGGCTCACCAAAAGGGGTAAGTCAAGGGTCAGAAATGTTGTTTCAGGCAACCTAGTCAGACAGTTCTGCTGTTCTGATGCACCTCCAACACGTCAGGAACTGTGATGAGCCCAGCCCAGGTGCAATTAGGGCAGGGCTCTTCCACTGTGCCCACCACACTTGTAATACTGGCACAGGCAACAAAGCAAATACTACTTCTAAAACATGAGGTGTGTGCTGTTTGCTTTCCAAACTTAAAGCTGAATATACCCCTTGGAAAGGAAATGCCTGAAGATGCACTCACACGTTGGAAACCATTCCAGGAGAAGAAAGATGAGCAGGAAAGGAATGGCTTCGTTCCAAGCTTGTATTAAGTGAGGGTGCAGTTCCTCTGTGTTGAATTGTGTCCTCTCTCAACAGGGGCAATCAGCAGGCAGGGAACAACCCTCCTCCTGTCACCTCAGGGAGACAGACAGGCACTCTGACCTGCACAACACCTGGGCATCACAGCCAGCCAGGAGAGCAAACAAGGTCAGCAGCCTAAACTAAACCAGAAATGGTTATTTTTGCATGGGTCAAGGAACCTGTGTCTTGGTTGTAACTGCAAGAAGGAAAGCTTAGTGTGCTAAAGGGGATTTTCCTTCCCTTCTCCTGCAGACCATGAACCTGCTGAGCAGTGCAGGTTGCTGAGACATCTGCACCAGGACCTCTAGGGAGGAGGGTCCATTTGCCCAGTTCACTGTAACTCTGGGTTTCCCTGGCAATTCCACTGGTGAATCCCACCCTAGGGGATATCAGAAGGCTTATTGTCCCCACTGGTCTGACAAAGACCTAAATTAATGCTGATTTGCCAGAGACTCTGCTAGAACTTCCCAAATTTTCCCTTTGATTTCGAGAAAATGACACTGCTTCTTTAAACCAGTGTCTCTGAAATCAGATGTCTCTCTTTGTTCCTAACACTCATCCAAAAATAATGTCCTCTTAAGAGCCCTCAGTGCAACAGGTGGAGTCTCACAGGGGCCAGTGCAATCACAGCAGTTTAGAGCAAGGCAGAACTCAGTGCACTGATGCTGGCTTGTGAAAAATAAATCAGAAACTTTAGGGATATTAAAAACAGTGTTAAAACAGGGTGCTTTAGACAGTAATTATAAGGTTATTTCTCAGTAATTCAATCTACCAAGGGTGAAAATATATCTTTTATTGCTGCCTATGATGGTAATAATTCTCTTTGGCATCTGTAAAAGCAACAATAGCTTTTCATTGATTTTGCTTAAAAGGAAAGTTCAGGGTTAGAAAATTAGTATTTCATGTGGAAACAAGAAAAACTTTCCAAAGTATATGTGATGGAAACAGTAATAATTATGTTTGAGGAGGAAGGAAGTCTTGTGATTAGAGTCACTGGGTAGATACCTGTAAACCTCACATGAGGTACAATTCTTCGACTTATTTTCATTTCTTTAATTTCCTGTCTGAAAAATAAAATAAATAATAAACCACCCTTTCTTTCACCTTATTTGTTTGTTTTCTCATTAGATAATACCCCTGAAAGCCCATTAATACTGAATTGGATATGCACATGCACCAAACTAAGGCAAAACCAAAGCTAAACCAAATTTTCTTATTTCAGGGTAAATCTGCATATAGGTTATATCTGTCTGTTTACTACACACTAATCATTCCCTAGTGATTTATGTATTTACCTAGCATTTATGTAAGTGCAGCATTTTAACCACTGCCATAATATATGTCCAAGTGATAGTAACTGAGGCCAAAAAATTCCTCTGAGGTACAGAGATGAATGAACATCTCAGTCACCAGCAAAGTTGCTCAAAATGTAGGTCTTTTGCTAAGAAACACGTCAATAGTAAAAATAGCTACAAACTGAATACTGGCTTTACACAAGGAAACAGTAAATCCAGGAGAGCACACTACATATGCCAGGATTTGCTGCTCTTCATAAATTAATTGCTTCAGCTTTGGTGGCTCATGGTATCACAGCACCCTGCATAAATGGAAGCCTTGTCTTGGCTCTGAATTGCAATCTGACAATAGAAAATTTTACCATTAATGTTCTGGATGCTTTTTGTAAGATAAATCAATTATGCAACTTGCCTTTGCGGTTGTGGGGAAATCCCAAGTGCATCCAAACATTCCTTCTGGTTTTCTCTTTATTCATACTCTTGCAGTAAATATCACATGTGATACCTTGTTATTACCAAGCCCTATTTTGAAAGGAATTGCAGTAACTCCAATAATGCTTGCTTCAGGTCTAGACCTCACATTCTATCTCATTAAGCAGAAAAGACGACTCACTTGTATAAGTTACCTTCATCATATAGCTGTTAAAGCTAATAAAATCTGAGAAGAAAGCTGCATGTCAAACCACAAGAGCTGTACTGCAAAGCCCTACAGGTTTTTATTTCTGGTTAGCACTAACTGGCCTTCCAGGTTGGTGGACAGAGATGAGTAGCTGTGGATGCAAGGGCTCATCTGTGCAGGTGGAAAAGAAGGGCTGATGCTCTTGTGCTCCTCTCCTTTGCCACTTCTGGGACACAGATGGTGTCTTGGGGATGGCCCTTGTCCCAGGAAGGATTGCTCTCACTGGCCCAGTTTGTCTCTTGTTTGGGGTTGGGCTTTGGTGGGGGGTTTTGTGTGACTGCTGAGTAGATACTGCAACCTGCAATCCTATCCCCCTTCAGGCTATTCTTACTACTTTTGCTTCCTTGCCACTACTTGCTTTTTACCCAGAGAAAGAAGTCAGAGAGTCAATAGAAACCACATGCTATGCCAAAGAGTGGCCTGAGTACAGAATGCCTTTGAATCTTCAAAATATATTACTTTGAGCTAAAACTGGAGGTGGTGCCTTACTCAGGGTAACTCAATAGATGATGTTGTAAGGGCAACTCAGATTAAGAATCTTCTCACACAGCTGAGATTAATGTCTAGGGCTTGCTTTTATAAATGATTATTTAATAAAGAATAATTTATAAATTATTCTTTATAAATGCTCTGCATTGGATGTGTAGTAATAAAATGTGCATAATTAAATTATTTTTGGCCTACCCTTTGCCTCAAAAAGGAGGTAAAAGTTTGGAAAAACCTAGTAAAACTGGAGGCCTGGTCTTTGCTTGCATCAATGTAAGGAATGTATAAGTCAAGCATGAACACTATCAATTCAGGGACTTGTAAGCAATAATAGATGGACAAATAATCAAATTACAGTACTACAGAGCAAAAATGCAGCAGTAAAAAGAAAGGAATGCCATGACCATGTCGTATGTGGAACATGTTTGCCAAACCTGTACTAAAAATGTCCTTGAAGTCAAATTACAGCAGACAACAGGCTTAAAAAGAAAACTGAGAAAAAAAGAATATAAGAAAGAAATATGCAAGAGAAAATGAACAAAATGCAGGATTGCTCTATAAACTTTAATGAACAAATAATAGCCTACTATGGAATACCATCTAACATAGGTGATGGGCTATATCAAAGGAAAAAGAAGAAATATGTAATATATACATTTTGGAATGTTCTCATTACCCAAGCAGAACACAAGCTAAAAAAAAAAAAGTTATATAGAGATTAATCTCACCAAGGATAAAGAAAATTAAAGGTCTTGAGTTTTATTTACAGAAGCAAAGCAGTGTTGAGGTAATAAAAGAAAACTAATTCTGGTGTATAAACACGGGAGTGCTGAAACATAAAAAAAGTGGAATCACAAGAATGGCTATTGAAATAATTATTTTAAATCAGACACATGACATACAACATACCATAAACCCACTAAATTCTGGATCAGGAACAGAAGAGGGAAGACTATAGGTAAATCAAAATACTTATGTATTTCTGTCATCTTTTCTGCATCTCATGAAGCTTATACAGCAGTCCTGCTGTGCAGAAGATCTAGGAGAAGAGATGATAGGCATATATAAGTCACTGCATGAGAGATGAGCCTTTAATCTACACGGATGATCTTTGAAATACGCAGTCTTTTTGACTAGTGTTCTTTTTAGTTTTACAAAACAGTGTCACAACTATTTGGATATAACTTACATTAGTGTAGAAGAATAAGGCTTGCAATGATGCTCCTCTCAAGCTCATATCCTGACAAAAAGCTACAAAAATAGCCTCTGTGGTAATACAGCTGGCCCACACTGCAGCCACATTTTTGTCTTCTTCCTGTTTGTTTGGGGAAAATCCCCACCACCAACTTCACTGAAGTTACAGAGCCCTCATAGTCTCTATTGCTGGCAAGGGGAAATAGATGCTTTGGGGGTAATTCAGAACTTACAAGAGAAGACCCTTTCCTGAGCTCTCTTCCAGTGAGGACTCTTTCTCCACTGACCATGGAGGCAACAGAGCACACGTTTCAGTGGCCCTGTTGGGTGGCACGTACCAAGGGCAGCTTGATCCAGGACCCATTGCAAATGGACTTTGGCACTTTTCCTAGTTTTTTGGCCACACTGCACACCAAATCCCACTGCCTGTCTTTGGGTATGTCTGTGCATTACTTAGCCATTTAGATTTGAGCAGAGAAAGGTAAGAAACCTGCATCAAGCACCTACCTCTGAGTGCTGACTGTACAGGACCATACAGTCTGACTCCCAAAGGACATGCTTAAATCAAATGATCATTAAGGTAAATGACAGCATGGCTATCTCTGCGTCTAAAACAGAATGATAGATTTAGGACCTTTCATCTCTCATCTTCTGGAATCTGTGGCCAGACTCTGAGCAAGTATCCTGACTTACAGTGAAAGCAAACCTTGAAGAGCAACAGTGCAGAAATGCTTGTCCAGACCACAAAAACTACTGGCTGTGCTAACATGGTAATCCCCTTCTCCCTGTTTTTAATTTACTCTAGTTATCCTGAGTACAGCAGTGGGGAAGGCAGACAGTTCTAGCAAGCCCAAGAGCCCTAGGTCAAGGTACAGAAAATACGCTGCTCTGCTCAAATTATGTTTCCCTTCAAGCATACACTCCTTCCTCTTGGACAATAAAGGTGAGATCCTGAAAATAATCCATGTTATAGGGAAAGTGTTAGTAATTTTAGCCCTGATTTTTAGCAAAAGTACATAAATCTCTGACAAAATAATAAAAAATGAATCCTTAGATTATTCCTTAGTGGTTGTTCTTTGGTGAGTATCCCTGGTTGGTTGTGAACCTGTCTGCTGGTTTTGTCTGAGGTGGAGTTAATTTTCTTCTTTGGATCTGTGCTGGAAACAGTGCTGGTAACACAGGGATGCTTTTGGTTGTTGCTGGGCAGTGCTTGCACAGCCTCAAGGTCTTTCCTGCTGCCTCACCAGTGAGGAGACTGGGGGGGGCATAACAAACTGGGAGGGGACACAGCTGGGGCAGCTGACCCCAGTGACCAAAGGGATGTCCCATACGACCCAGACCATGTGGTGTCATATGCTGTGGGAAGAAGGAGGAAGGGGGGATGTTCAGAGTGATGGCATTTGTCTTCCCAAGTCACTGTCACATGTGCTGGAGCCCTGCGTTCCTGGGGATGGCTGAGCCTGTCCATGGGAAGTGGTGAATTAATTCTTGTTTTGCTTTGTTTGTGCTTTTCCTTTAGCTATTACAGTGTCTTTATTTCAACACAGAAGCTTCCTCATCTTTATTCCTTGTTTGTTTCCCCCATCCCACTCTGGGTGTGAGTGAGTGGCTGTGTGTGGGGTTTAGCTGCAATCTGGGGTTAAACCACAACCTCCTGCTTTCTGCAGCTCTTGTACTCTCTAAGATTACACTGCAGGAGAACTTCCAAAAAGTCCTGACATATACACACACACCACCTAGCCCCACCTAGCTTTTAAGCTTTTCTTATGCCTATATGTAAAAAAAAAACCCAGAAATATTTAACCTCCTAGAAAGAATTTATACCCATTATCACTAACCACAGGATGATTATTGCTATATCTTCTCATCACAAACTTTTTAAGAAGGGTCAATAATCTCTGTGAGTTCATAAAATGCTCAAAAGCAAACCAACAAAATTACTTCATATAAATCAGCCCGATGCAGATCAAATCACATCCCATTTCAGAGAGAGTACAAAACAATCCTACAATCTTTTGAATGCTGTTTTAATGTGCACTCCTTTCAAGAACTTTAGAAACAAGCATTCAAACAGTAATAGCCCATAGAACATTGTAAACAGATTACTTTAGATAGAAATCACATCACCTCTAAAATAGGGTTCATGTGCTGACCAGCAATCAAACAGGGTGAGCCAACTGAGTAACACTGTGGAAGTTTTCCCCTCTGGTTTCAGCATTTCTTAGAGGATTAGGGTCCAGAAACTCAATCTGTTCTACTATTATATTATCTATAAAGGGTGGTCTCTTGCTAGTTGGCTCATCATCGTGCCAAATCCCAGCATTTTAAGATACATCTGTTTGGTATGTGGAAGTTACTGGCCCAAAAAGAAGAGGAAACAATATCCACCTGGAATTGACCAAAGAAAAGTTGGGTTTTTTTCTACCATCATTACTTTCTTACAAAAAAAAAAAGTTTCAAATACTCTATATTATAAGAGGAATTTGCTTTATAGTAGTGTTGTGAAAAATCCATTAATCAAACTGAAAGGTAAAGAAATTGCATTTTTACTTTTGTAACGTTTTAATATGAGATTTGTCTATTAAGAAACATAGCCTAGGACACCATTTCTCAGAGACTGATCTTTCCCTAGGAACTCAGAACATCTAGGTCTTAGTTCTGTGCCTGTCAGGCTCCCTGAGTGCCCTTGGACGAGCCTAGGTAATCTCTTACTAGCTCATTTCTCCATAAAGTGGACATAATCATAATTCCTTTGTGTTGTGTGTCTGACCATGTCTTTGGGAGCAGGGAGTGGTCCAGACTGCGCTCATACTTCATGCAGCCATGAAGTGGCCTGTGATCTTAGCCTGTCCTTCCAGAGCCTTTCCCAACACCCACTCCTCCTCCACATCTTTTTTACCAATTTCCTCTTTGTTTTGCAGGAGCTGTGAACTTCTCTAGGATGGGACCAGTGAACAGCCAGTCTGTCTGCTGATCACTGGCATTTGGTTCTGACACTCTAGTAAGGCCATGCATGGGAGGCAAAATGCTAAAACACAGGTTGACTAGGGCATAGGAAACAGCTTTGGAAAAGGAAGTTTTTAAAACTGTCTTTTCCTTACTTTTTTATCAGCATTACTTCAAAGCATTCTCAGCCAAGTTGGGGCAATAATTCATGCTTAATAGATTTATTTAGTGTATTTTTCTTCTCAGCATTGTCTATGTTGGTAAAGAGGAACTACTTGCATATTAAAAGTACTGCTTTAGTGACTGAATGGAAAAGGCAGAAAATAATAATGCCTCCCAGCCAGCTGGAAGTGGAGTAAGTGCTGTCAGCTCATTGAGCTTCAGAAATCTCTAAAAACTACAACAAGCAGAGTGGGGGACTGAGAGCAATATTATAGAGGTGGGTGATACTCCCCCATGTGTTACACATCTCTCCTTTCCACCAAACCTAAGGATCCCCTAATCCCCCACTGCTGTTCCCTGGACAGACTTTCTTTTCTCCTGCTGCCCAGCCCCAGTGGCTTCATGGTCCAAGGCTCTGTGGAAGGAACTCCGTGAAGGAAAAGCAAAGAGAAGACTGGTATAGCAGCTATGCCCAGTATGAGAGTCCAGAGGGTGGAGAAGTGGACCTCCAACCAGTTTGGGTGGAGGAAACCGGGGAAGAGAAAACGGACTGAGAAGAGGACCATCTCAACAAAAAGGTGTAGCTCTGCAAGGGCATTCTGCTTGTGGAATCCTGGCAAGGTGAGGTGCAAGCTGGCACTAGGTATTTATGGCACACATTCTTGGGCACGTCTATGCAGCATTTGCTTGTTCTGATGCCATGCCATTAATTCTGGTTGGCAGTAGGAGGGAGAGAAAAACCTTAAAATAATTGTGGTGAACATCATTTGCATTTACAAGATCACACACTAAAGGTTGTGCTGAGGTTTCCTGTAGAGATGTAGAGCAGAGAGCAGTAGTGTCCTGGCTCTCCACATCTTTCAGCAGCACTCAGCTGCTTCCTGCAGGCTAGAGCCAGGAATGAACACAGTTCTCAATATTTATATAATGCTTTTATTTCTCCTATATTTAGATACGGTTTTCATTTTGACTGACTTCTTCTGCAGCTGATGTTTAGAATTTGAGTGAACTCCTAATAGCTGCAGGGAGTGTGATGACTCAGTCTGTGGGGTCTGGCAGGATGCAGGATATGATATTCCCCATCCTCAGTGTGGCAGGCTGGTGAGATTTAGGTTCCACCACTTGCCAGTGGCAGACAGGGCAGCCACAGCACCTTTGTGTCATTCGTGTATTTGGGACACCCCATACTTTGGGACACCCCATACTTTGGGACACCCCATACTTTGGGACACACCTCTCCTTACAGCCACACATCCGTGAGCTGTCCCAATTTGAAGAAGAGGGTCCTGAGCTGACCGTGTTATCCATACTTACTGTATTTCAGTCGTTGTGGGCAACTCTCCACACATCTTAGATGGTTTTGTCCCTTTCTTAATAAGTGTAATTAAATCTCAGCCCACTGCTTTGACACTTGCTGATCAGTTTTCACACATTTAGCCTGTTACACAGAGAAGTAACAACACTGCTTCATAATAAACCAGGGAGAGAGATCAGGAGGTAGACCACCTGTCATTCCTACTTGGGTGTGTACTTAACCCAGTGATTTGTCATACCTAGGTGAGAAAACAAACACGAAACTGCCAAGTGCATAATCCAAGTCCCAAAGCACTTGATGTGGAGACACCAGTGCTATTTTTAAAGTTGGAGTGTGTCTTGTCTTGTGTGCCAAATATAATACAGTGTACATTTTCCTACTCTGGCCAAATAAGAAATGCTCTCATTACAGGCTGCCAGCACCAGACACTGACTTACCAGCCCTGGAATCAGAGTCATGCCTTTGTGTTTCCAGGATCAAATCCTGCCTTACTCTGTGAAAGGCTTTTTAATGCTGTCTGGCAGGGAATGTGGTGCTGTGTCTAGAGCTTTACTGGTGTTCCTCATGTGCAGAGGATTTAAGAGAAACTCAGGGATGAAACCAAGTCACAGTCATAAAGTTTCAGTTGTGCTGTGAAGATAAACCTGGCAAAACTCACAGCCACAGAGATTGGTCTCCTTTACATGGCTTTCATACTGGTGTGTGGCACTTGACCTTCTTCAGAGTGGGATCTGATTTGCACTAGCATGATGAGAGTATTAGACTTAGTGTTTGATTGACAAAAATATGACTAACGTCAATAGTAAAAAGGAAGATCACACATTTGCAATTGCTTTGCAATAAATATTGATGAATATTGAATATAGTTGAATTGATGTGCTGTCCTTTTATGAGGTTTCCATAAAAGTTAGGTATAGATGCAAGTGTGAATCAAATATCAGGACTCTGCAAAGAGTGAACAAAGCAGGGTATTACTAATTATTACAAAAACAAAAAGGTTGATCTGTTTCCTGTAATTAATTCAAGCAAAGGCATTACCTGAGCTCTGTTTTATCAACCATTGTTTGACTTCTCTATTTTTCTCTATCATAACACTCTCTAACCTCATTCTCACACATCATAGCTTTCCTAGGATATAACATATTTGTCTAGTCTTATATGAAAACTAAGACTGAGAGTTTCCTGAAAAAGAATTAAATCCAAGTGTGAAGGCAGTCTTGACTTTTTGCTCCTTCCTCCTCTGTGCTCTCCTTTCCTAGAAGGTAAGGGGCAGCAGATCTGTCTTGATGCACTCAGACCTTGCTTTAGTTTATTTCTGTTCATTTTAGGGGCCATATGCATCCAATCTTTCTTTCCTACTCATGATAATCAAGTAGAGAGTAAAGGGAATACAGAGAGAAAGCACCACTGGCCAAGAAATAGTCTGTTGAGTGCTTCAAGAAATACCTGCCTTAAAAGACCAGAAAAGAAAGGTGAGCATGAGTACCAATAGTTTAATATAAAACAAGAAAAGAGGCATCTAAATTAAACTTCCTGTAATGCTCTGTAACAGTACAGGAAGGAAATATTCCCTGCAATTTCAAGTATTTCCTCCCCTGTTGATCCTGTTCATGGGCTGCAGACATACAGGTATTTCTGAGTGATGGAGCAGAACAGAATAAAGTCCTTCTGTTAGTATCAGGAACATGCCAGTAACACTGAAACCTTAAAAAAATCCAAGTGGAGACTTTGGTGGGCCCACTGATTGCATCTATTGAGATGTCACACACCAAGTGTTAGAGCATGATCATGGGATTTAATATTCCTTGATTTTGCACCCCACATTATGGGAATTAACACGGAACTAAAGCAGTGTGCTGACATCACAGCTATAAGATGCAGGTATTAACGAGGAAAATATAACTTCAACTTAATGGAATATTTTGAGCACTTCAGTCCTTTTAGGTCCAGTAAGAGCAGAGGAGAAGGGTCAAACTGTTGAAAATTTACAGATTATTACACAATCTTCCTCTCCTAGAAATACCAGGAGAAAACCTTCCTCCCCCATATTTTGACATTCCCATACCCTGTTCTGGCTATAATAAAGCCAAAATTCAAGTAAAATACTTGAAATGTATGAATTCCCAGAAACTACCACTCAACTTTCATATGTGAGTGATTTGAAGCCAGAGATTTGATCCAATTTGTCTCCTATTTGAAATGCTTTCACCTCTGCCCATTTCCAGGAACCCTGGATATTTTCCTAGCACTGATGCCAAGTGGGAGATGGGTCTACCCTGTGATCAGGAGCAGGTGGACTCCTATCCCAGCCCATCTAGCTCACGTTGATGTCACCAAGAGGATGCAGCAGTGTGGGCTTCAGCACAGGCTGTGCCTTGGATGCTGCATATTTGCTTGGGTGTCCCACTGCTCTCCATGCTCTCCCCTCTTGCTGGCACCAAGTGTTGCTCCATGAAACCCAGCCTAGTCACACTGACACCTCTGCAGTGCCAGTCCTGCACTTGCAGGGCAGTCCTAGAGGTGGCTGCATCTCAGGCCAGAGGTCTCAGATCCCACAGGGAAAGAGTCTTTTTCTGAAACACCTGGAAAGAACAAGCACACAACTAGCAATTCTAGCCAGATGTGCTGCTGTTAAAGACTTCAGATATTACTTGCTTTGCATGTAACTGCAGAATATTCTTATCCCACCCCCAAGAGATGATCAGCATTGTAGTATCATGGTACCAGACTCACCAGGAAAACACTCTGCAGATGTATGTCCACCTTGAGAATTCCCTGTCTACCTGGCTAGTAATGAATCTTAAATTTTCTCAAGATCATTGCTCATCACCTGAACAAGTACTGAAGAGTAAATGAAAATAGCCATCCCATGGAAAAAAAAAAAAAAGAAAGAAAAATCATTTAATGGCTGAAATAAAATGCCATCACTGCTGTGATAACAGAAGGTTTAAAGTACATTACTGTCTCTTCTCTATACACTTGAGGGCTGGCTACTGGGTCAGATAGTGCAGCAGTCCATGTAATCTCCTGAATGGAAAAAAATTAGGCTCAAAGTGCCAAATAGACGCCCACAACATAATATCAGGTAAAACAAACACATACCTCCTATCCCCCCTCACCAAATGTTAGAGAAATAGAGAGAAATTCCAGTCATTTCTCATTACTGTGAAGGTCAGCCTAGCTGGGAAAATTGTTTCTGCTTTACAATTCCCCAAACTGTAGAAAGCAGTTAGAGTTCTGGACAAAAACTAATGTTGCATTCAAAGGGAAAAGAGGCTGATATGGCATTGCTGCAGTAATAAGAGAATTTTTTACTCTTTCCACTTCCCTGTGAACCTAATCAACTGTGACATGAGAAAATATACTGGGCTCACCCAGCCAGAATCTGACTGCCACCTGAAAATGTCCTCAATATTCCACTGTTTGGGAGTTTACAATGATCCTTCCGACATCAATTTTGTACATGTACATCAAAATGCCATTAGAAATGCTTACAAACACCTCCTGCTCACAGGCCTCCACTCAGACTCCAATCGAAGCCAGGCTGGAAAGACTCCCCAGTGGTTGACTAAAGGTTCCTTTCGATTACTCATATGAAAGCATTTGGTTATGGAAAGGCATCTTGGGGGAGCCTGGGGGATCTAAAGATCTCCCCCCTGACCTCCCTTGTAAGCGCACTTGAATGTCATTAGGAGCAATATATATTGAAGGTACTTTAAAACCTGCCTTTAACATTTAATTAATATCTGTTGACTTATCAGGTTTCCTCCCTCTCTTTGAGGTTCAACAAATAAGCCATACCCTCCCAGGGCTGCAAGTGTGTGGCAGGGAGTAGGAAGGTGGACTGAGAGGAGAGGATGAGAACTCCTGGTGTTTTTACCCTGCCACACTCCTGTTACACGGATGGGCATGTTCCTGCCTTCATATGCATGGACCAATGGATGCAAACACCACGTACAGGATGCAGCTGTAAATTAATTTAGCCTTGATAAATGCTTGGCATATTTAATGCATTATTTAGTGCCACGTTTATTTCTCAGCGGTGAAAAGCTGAAGAAATCTAATGCAACTGAACAAAATAGTATCACGTTCTTCTTCTGTTCTAATATTTACAGGAAATATTACAAGTGTTTGACATATAAATTGAGCATTTGACTGACTTTAATAACCATGTGATCAATAAGAAGTGATATTTTTACAGCCTAAGTTCAATTTTTAAAGGGCCAGAGGTCACAGATCTTTATCAAAGCACTAAGGCTAAAAAATTATTTTCAGAACCTGTAGTTCCTATTATTTTAAAGTCTGTATTGACCTAATACCATCAAAAGTCAAATTTTGCTCATAAAGTTTCAATCCTATTGGAGCTAGCATTTAGATATTTAGGGATTGACTGTGGCTGTATTTTCTAAGGAATTTCAACACTTCCTTACACTGGAATTAATGTTGAGTGATAGGAATTCACTCCTCACCTACACTAAAGATTATTCTTTATCCTTGGAAGATACCAGTTATTTAAAAATAATAATTCTGAACAATCTTCATCATACTTATGCTCCCTATGTCTCTTATACTTTTTTTTCCTGTATCAATCACCTTTCCTCCTCAAAGTAGCTTGGAAAACATCCTTTCAGTTTTCATGATTCCAAAATGAAAATCAGCCAGATATAATCCAAACACCAGGCAGCCACCACAGGAAAAGTAGTGCTCATATTATGCTAAAGTGGCAGCTCTCCCATCCAAACAACTTATAGAATATCATGTACCATATGCATTCAGCCCGTCTTCTGAGAGAGAACAAAGACAAACCAGGCTTAGCTTACGGCTGAAATATCTACAGAGCTCCCTGTGGGCTTGCCTAGCACTTACAGGAATTGTTCATTAGGATTTGCAGCAGAAAAATCTCAAACAGAACAGATGTACTTATACATAGGGAGTTACAGGCTCACAACATTGCTCTGCCGCTGTTTAGAATTGTTTCCTTAGTCAAAGTCCCCATGCACACTGGGACAAGTAGGAGGATAAGTTCTCTTTCTGGCCTGATGAGCAGTGAACTATTTATATTTCAAGCAGGAAAAGTAAAAGCCCACAAGCATATATTATTCTGCCAAACCAGGGCACTCACAAACGTGTGGAGACCTTGGCTGAAGCCTCCTGTCTGAGTCAGGTGCAGTGAAAAGCTTGAACCTGAGGCTAAGACACTATTTTATGAGATGATTTCACCAGAATAGATTAGCTTTCTAGTGAGACTACAGTTCTTGACAAAAAAGAATGAAAAAGAAGTCTTGAGATGCCCAGCTGACAAAAGAACACACCAGGCATTTTGCAAAGGAACACGCTGTAGGAAAATGAGGGTGGTTATTGCCCTGATGGGTACAAACTTCAGCTCCTGAAGCAAATCTCTGCTCAGGGCTGGACCACCTTCCTGGCACGACTGACTTGACTTCACAGGGCAAAGCCTGAGCTCTCTGCTGTCAGAAGTGGGAAGGGTACTCTTCTTTTCTTTCTGCTCCTCAGGTCACTACCCTTATTTCTTGATATGCTGAGTCACCCCATGAGAAATTTAAAAACAGCGCCTCTATGTGATGTTTATATTCTACATCTGTATTCATTTACAATGTTTTTTACAATTCTTTTTTTTCAAACAGGCTTTTAAAAATGTCATGGAAAAATTTATTGCACTATTATTCTTTCTGCTGGAATTGAAACTTTTGAAAATTGGTGGGCATTTTGATTGTGTTTAGTGTCTTCCTCCTTAAACTCACAAAGAAAGCGTTTAGGTAATATTGAAATTTCTCAGTTCTAAGCTCTTAATTTTGAATTTAGTTTCTCAAATGGTGTGGGGTGTCTGTGCATATGGTAAAGCAAATGGATGAAATCAGACTTAACAGTTTTATTTCATCCATGCGCAGCTTTGTCAGTTGCCCTGTTTTTGTTGTTTTCTTTTTCTGCTTTGAAGTCAAATATTTGTTGAGATGATGGAATATCCTTGGGTCTGATTTTTGCCTAATCCTTGTAATAAGACTTTCTCCTGCGAAGAAATTACAAAATCAAATAGAGCATGTCCAGAAAAAAATAAAATCTGCACATTTCAACAGCTATTGCTGAGATGAGGGGCAAGCCCTGTCTGAAATAAGAAAGGCATTTTTTGGGCAGTCCTGGAAAACAGAGCAGCACCTGGCTGGCCTTCAGACTTTCAACTGAACTTGCTATCTTATTTTTTATGGGTTGGAGTGGAGGATATTGTTAGCCTATGTCATCAGGTTAAGACTTTCAAAACCACCCACTGAAGATGAGTCTTGCATGTTCTTATTGATCCACAAAGATAAATGGAGATGATGTATGGTAGTGCTGAGCATTCTTCAGCCCTGTTTAGGTTGATGCTTGTCAAAAATTATCAAACCCAGAGAGCTGGGAAATGTTTCTACATTTCACTAGGTGGTTTGAGGTTTCCTTGTGGGTCTTCCACGTAGATGAATACCAAGTTGTGGTTACTATGAAATAAGTCTATGGAACCTAGTGTAGAATGGCAGTAATGACTTTTTTCATAAGTAATAGCCACACCAAAGGCATTTCAGATATATATGCTGACACTTCTAACCACTATCCTCATTTTTATTTTGCGAATAATTGCTCTTTCTATATGCACCTTTTTCTGCTGACTCCATTTCCCCTTTAACCTGCAGAGCCCTCAGATAAATATCCCAGGGATATCCTTTCCCTGTTCTAAGACACAGGGTAGTTTAATGCCTTGTGCAAGTGTCTGTTTCGGCCTTTAAATAATTTACATGTTACTGTGCTTTGCTCAGAAAACTGTGGTAATGTCCCTTCTAGAAATAAGAGGTGAACCCTTCTTGGAACTTACCATTTATACAACACTACAGGTAAGAGAAAAAAAAAAAACAAAAAGGATTTTTGCTGCTTGACAGGATTGCTATTCTTTGAGAGACAGAGCTATTTCTGAAGAAGTAAAGAATTAGGGCCTTTTGCTAACAGGCAACCTAAAAACTTCTTACTATGGTTCAGCCAGTTTTGTGTGAATAACAAGCAAACAAACAGACAAACAAACAAACATAAAAAGGCAGATTTGTCACCCCCACCTCTGCTAGGTGTTTTGGGCTGCTCTCGTGACCCACAGGCAGTAGCACACCCCAGGGCAAAGCACAGGTGCAGTTGCCTTCAAAGCCCTTTATTCCTCTTTTATTTGCTCACTTGGGGTCTGGATAGAAATTTCCTGTGGGTCAGACCTGGCCCACAGACCATCAGTTGTATGGCTTTGATCTAAATGTGCTTTCCTGCCTCTTCCACTTGCCTTCTTGCTGGGCCTCTGACTGATGGTCCAGACACAAAGTTTTGTATTTTTCCTACTATTTTCCTTAGTGTGTTTCTACCAATATAATTCTTAGAGTCGTTATATTAATGTAAATATGAATTGCTGAGGATACTTATAAAGCACTTATTATAAAGTTCTTAATGCTGATATATGCTCATTTATATACACACTATATTACACATTTAAGAGCTTAGTAATTCAGATAAACACAGGCTGTGGGAGGAAAAAGGCTAGCTTGGTCTGAGCTTGCTCTGAATTTTGGCATTTGCAAATTGGCAGTTTCTGTGGTAAAACCTACAGACACAAGCAAGACTCTTCTAAGAAATTCAGAGGCTGAAATCTGTATCTTTACTCCTTTGAGAGCTAAGTAATAATTTCCACAGTTCACATCAATGGGAGTGACTCAAACCTCCTGGAAATTAGATCAATGCTTATTCAAGGGACTAACATTAAGACTTTTGCACAGTATTATTTAATTTTGACTTGTCTACACTCCTTTCGTCCAAAGACAAATAGAATATAATTATCCTTGGACAGGAAAAATTTGATAATGGTGTAGGCAAGCCTCACATTCAAAAATCCCTATTGTGCCTTTCCCCCACTAACTCTGTCAGTGCCACATTCCTGTGTCTTCCAGCCATAATCAGGTGAGATGAAGATTATTCCAAAAAGTGAATGCACGAGGAAACAGCAGGAGGTCCACACTGACACAAGGGATGTGATGGCCCACAGCACATGTGCTAAAGCACAGGTATTCACTGTCTCTCTGTCACAGCCATTGGGTTTAAGCCTCTTTTCACAGATGCTTTAAATTAGTTTCAACTATTGTATGATCAGGCTTGATTAAGAGATGGTTTCTGTTGGACCTCAGCAGGCTGAGCAGTGCCAGCTCTGGGAACAGCATACTGAAAAGGAGATGAATAAGAATGGGAACACATTTAATACTTAATTTCTAGCATTTCCTCATTCCCCTCAGCCCCTGATGTACCCAAATACCTTAACATCCACTCCTGAACAAGATTTAGGCTACAATAACGTAAGACAAAGGTGTGTGATGAGCATATTTAACCAGTGCAATATTTTACCACAAACTAAAACATTTCCCCAAGATGATACAGACACTAAATCAACCCTCTACAACAATACAGTGGTTACATGGGGTTAATTTCTGTGTATATATGAAGCATCCATAAATACTTTACTAAACCTTTGTTTCATGGTATGGATTTAAGCTTGAGAAGCTTCCCTCTGTTCTTGAAAAATTAATACAAACACTTTGGAAAACAGAAAAAGAAAGTGTAAGACACATACAGACCATTCCAATTCTGACTCTCCAGCCCCAGGAGTTGTTCTTATACATTGGTAGGTAAGCATGTTAGTACCTCTCCCCTGCTTTCCACTGCCTACATATCACTGACATTGCTACAGGTTAAGACTGAGTCCTAAAGCTGTTTCTATCACTAGTGAGTGCTTGTTTTCAAGATTTTAAAGTGAAGATGTGAACAAACCTTTGAAAAGTGACTGAATATTTCAATGCCAAGATATTTTGCATGTAAAATATAAAAATCTCTGTGTGTTGCATTTGAAATCTGATAAATATTTATTATCAATGCTGTTTGCTTTTAATCTGTTCAGGATATCATTCCTTCAGCTCCTTAGTACTTAAACAAAAATGGCATTTACATTAGAATATTGCTTGCCAACAATCTCATTTTCTGGTTTAGTCAGCAGCCTTCATGCTTGATTAGTCTTTAATTATACAAATACCTACATATTAAAAAAGTTTTCTTTTTTCCATACTTTGAGCATGTAATTATTTTCTCTTGCATGCAATAACCTTTAATTTTAGGATTAAGCAACTGATTCTCTTTAGTATGGATGGATTTTTTCAAGTGTTAAAGCAAATTTGGTTATTGTATTACGAGCAGGAAAATTAACTTTAGGAAAACCTTTCATTAGTGCATTTGACAGCACAGTGAACAGCTGACAGAAACCTCAAAATATTCAGTATACTTGAAAACAAAATAGTTACCAGTTCTGTGTCCTCTGAAGTCAACAGCAACACTACTCTGAATGCAGCAGGAGAGTGACTGGGGCTGTGAGATTCCTCCTTTGAATATTCCCTGCTTTTGTAGCATTAGTGTTACAGCAGTACCAAGAAGCCCAGTGCAAGATCAAGGCCTCATTGCATTATACCAAAAAGCTGTAAAAGTTTTCAGTCTAAAGTGATCAAACAATGGTGGAAGATTCAACAAAAGGAAGAGAAAGACAAAGTGACATCCCAGACAGTGACATACCCGGGACTGCAGTCTGGTGCTCCTCACTCCAACAACGCATTTACTAGAGCATTTTGCTTCCTGATGCAAATTATTTGTCAAAAGAGAATTCAGCACGTAAAGGCACGACTTGATGATGAGATTAGAGCTAAATATGCAGATTTTATGTGGCAGTAAAAGAATTCCCTCCCCTCCTTTTGCTGCAGTTTTCACTCACGAGAGCTTGGACTGCCAAATTTGGGTCTACAGGACTGACATATGTTATCTCTATACCTGCTTGTACATTTGAAGTACCAGTGATTTCCCCCTAGACACACTCTTTGAATGTCTATGGGGAAAACATCAAGGATTTTTAGAATGGCTTGGTTTTCTCAAGTTCTGTTTATTTTTATATTTGTTTTACATGAACTGAAAATTCTGTCAGACACATTTTGATTGCATGGAGAACACGTTTCAGAGTCAGAAGACAGCTAAAATAAAGCAAACAAGGAAGCTGCAATTCTACAAAGTTGGGGAGGGAGAAGAGGGGGAAACCTTCATAGTGGCATATTGAGCTTGCTCGTGTCTCATTTGAGAGCTGTGAGAAACCCTCTGCCAACTTCCCTAGTAGTGGAGTTAGGTCTTATTATAATGTGAAAACTTGCAGACAGAAGTAGGATGGAAATGCACATAGCATCTTATTCTAGGGTGGAGATCAGTGATAAAATTCCAGCCTTTCACAATGCTAATACTGGGGGTTTTTATCTGTCTCTCCCAGCAGAAAAGGCACTGTGACAAAGACATTCTTTTTCTCTCCCAGCATTTCCCTTTTCCTCCCTAAGATCAGGCCCTGTCCCTGAGGAATTGTACACTGATGGAAACTGAATCCTCATACAAATCCTGGCAATGAGACTGACTTCTCCTAGATCTTGACCCCAGTAGAGCCCCAGCCTTCATGCTCTGCCCCAGCTATCCTCTGTCCTGTTTCAGCCTCCAGCCCAAAGGGATAGCACTGCCCAAACGAGGACAAGAGCAATAAGAGACAGAGACAGCACCCCAGCTGGGTCTGGCTATCCAGCAAGGCTGAAAGCACACCTGTAAGGTCACTATGCTAACAATTTTTATACCACTTGTTATTCACAATCATCTCCTGATACCAATTTACTGGCCATCTCTAGCAGAGATTACTGTTCTGTAATGGGACTGGGCCCATGCTTTGGGATTTTCTTTATAGCATCAGCATTTTTGCCAAGAGACTGGGATTCTCCCAGGCCTGACTGCTTCTCCTGTGCTTTTGAGAAGTATGTGTTTCTTAACAGTTACACAAAGACATTGCAGCAGTGATTGCTGCTTTAAAGAACCCCAGCTCCCTGAAGAACCAAAATGCACTGTCATAATTCCTTCAGTAAAAGGGTGATCCTGGCAATAGATGCTGTGCTGTTTGCATACGTCAGTTTTTGTCTCCTGGAAACTCAGCTTTGCCTTCCAGTCTCCCCCACAAACATAACCCAGCTTGGTTCTCCAGCTGGAATCCTCTCAGGATGTTGGGTCTTGTCTAAGGTACCCAAAAGAAGTCAAGTTCCTGTCCTGTGGGAAATTATCTGAAATCCTCTTAATTTATAACGTAATTTCTGATGCAAACAGAGATGAAAGATGGAATATGGAAATGTTTCAGCAAACAAAAGCTTGCATTTGAAAATGAATAAGGGTCTTGGTAGATTTCAAATCATCACCGTGAGTTAAAATATTTCCAATTTCCTTTGCTAAACCAACATTTTTTTTTTGCAATTCAATATAACAAATTTTATATATATATATAAAGCTGATTCTAAACAAAGGCTGTCCTCAGTTCTTTCGATTTCCCAGGTCTAAACCAGAAAATTAAAATAAAATTTTGGCCAGGGGAGAAACCAACTTTATAGAATTACATCATTGCTGGAAAAGAAAAATCACACAAAATATTCCAGAGTAGTCTAAGGTACCAAAATAAAAACTGAGACTCTTTCAGAGGTAAGTCATTTTTTTCTGGGGAATCATAGTGCTCATCTATACTATTTTGCTTTCTTTACTTCATTTCCTTTCTCAGCTGGTGGCAAACTTAATTTCTTGGCTGTGTCCTGGATCAGCAGCAAAAACTACAGTGGTGTTATAAGACAAGTTGTCCTAAAAAACCTTTCAAACCTTGCTGGTGGAACAAACACTTGGAGACTTGTAGAAGGCTTCCCTTTCAGATGAAAATATTATGGTGGGCCCCTTAAGACCCACAAGGCATCACCTTCTAACAGGGAGTCAATCAGTATTTAAAAAAAAAAAGGTTATAAGAGGTAGTAGAATCTAATATATAAAATGTAATTTAAAAATAAAGTTTAGAATCATCACACCTATCAAATATCAAGTCTGATCGTTTCTTTCCTCCCTGCTAGAAAGGGCAGGTGTTGCTATATACCCAGTTGCTTAAATGATCCTAATTTCCTCATATCCTACCCCACTAGGAGCTCTTAGAAAGAACCATTTTCTGACTGTGCCTGAGGTGGTAACCTCTGCCTTTTTAATTTTCCCTTTTCCACTAATTAATTGTTGATTACTTGAAACAAAAGCAGCAGATTGGTGGAGAAAGGCGCGAGACGAAACGGGAAGGATTTGGAAAGCTCACGTTTCCAGTGCAACCTCCCTGGTAAAAGGATATTTTCCCTTTTGCCTAAATTGTTTCTAGTTGCAGCTCTAAGGTCAGCATAAGCCAAGAGGATGAATGGAACAAGGCTCCTGATGGGCTGCCTGAAGCTGCCTGGTGTTACGGATCAGCGTAAAACCAGCTCTCTTTCCTCTGCCTGGGCCGATGTAACTCACTGGAGTGGCAAATTACATCAGACCTACAGCTGTAACCCGACATTATGATTAATTTGATCAGTAATTTCTCCTGTTTTTCATTTTAATCGGTGTGACTATTCTGCTGTGGCAGGTCTTTCAGATCTAATTAAGATAAATTTCAGAGTAAAAGACTTGGCAGAATTTTCGAGTCAAATCCGAGCGTCAAGTGTGAAGACCTGCAGCACTAGTCAATCAATTCCCAGCAAAGACGGCAGACTGTAACTCAGCAATCAACCCATTAACACTTAAGCAAATTTCATAATCTCCAGGCCTGTGCTTAGTTACTCTCCCTAAACATTCTGGCTGCCATTAAAAAAGGAAAAGTATTACTTTTTTAAACACCTGCATCCGCTGAAACCCCCCACAGAATCCACAAGTAGACACTCTGAGAGAGCTCAGCAATACTGAGGAAAAAGGCTTAATTTTAAAATTGAAAACACAGTTTAGAGTGAGTGTTTAGGGGCTTTTTGTTTGTTTGTTTTTGGGGTTTTTTGTTTCCTGTTTTTGGGGTTTTTTTGTTTTTTTTTTTTTGGGGGGGTTTTTTGGTTTGGTTTTTTTGGTTTGGTTTGTTTCTGGCAGTATCTGGGAGCTGAGCAACGTCTTTTAAGTGTTTTTTAGTGATAATGCATAGGGCTACACCAATTCCAGGATATTTCTCCCCAGATTCAACAAGCCCCAAGCCCACCAGGTTCTCAGTGTTCACTCAGTCCACCTGCTTCGAAGTAGAAGAATTTTTTCTTATAGAACTAGAAATCTGTGATGACTTGCAATTTTTTTTTCTTTATTACAAAGACATGAAGGGTATGAAAAATAGAGGGAAATAAAATAATGCTTTGGGATATTCTCTACTTTCTTTAAAAATTTTTGGAAATAGGAGTGAAAAAAGAAATTAAGATAAATGAATGCCAACAGAACAGATCCACCTGATTTATAAGAATATCTGAGGGGCTGTGTCTACTTTTTCTGTCCTTAAGATCCCCAAGGGTCCTACTTTCTGTCTAGAGAGGCTTTGGAAATAGAAGACCTTATGGGATATGGATCCTTTCCCAAATTTGTTCTGGGAGGATGTTATTTATTTATTTTCCCATTTATTAAATACTTCAGTTGCTTTAGGGAGTTTATTAAATGCTCCCATTTCAGAAGCCAGAGCTTGCTGGGCAAACATCTCCACTTCCCTCACCTTCAGAGAATTCTCTAGCAAATGGTTTCCTTTATTAGCCTCAGCGTCTGCCCCTTGGGTGCTAATAATGCCAGTTGTTTTGTTGGAAGATTAATTTCCTTTGCTTTAAATGTGAGTCAGACACCAGTAGTCCTTGTGCTTCTGAAAATAGCAACACCTGCAGAGTATATTTGGATGGACCAGGCAGCCAGTGCTCCAACTGAGAGAAAGTTTCCTCGGGGAATGGAAAGACTTGCTTATAAAGTCTCTTTGAGGACGCCTAAACATCTCTGCTCTGTTTAAATGCAGCACTCAGCAGCTTTGCAGGCTGAAGTCCCAATGCCTCAAAGACCCCGAAAAGCAGTGAGAGGGAATACTGCTGAGGAGAAGATCTGAAATCCTGCTCAGTCTTACACACAGCTGAAACTAGCCTGAAACTAGTGGAAACGCCATCCCTGTGTCTCCAGGGAGACACTGAGACCTGCAGAGCTCAAAGGAGCTGGCCACAGCAGGACAGCAGCTGGCAGAGACACCTGAGTGTCCAGCCAGGACAAACTGTCATGTTGCCATGGCAGAGCAGCCCAGCTGGTGAGAGACCCAGGAAGGATGAGTATGATCATGGAAGTGCCAGAATAGTGAGAGGAGAAGGAAAAAGGAGGCTCCTGAAACTCAAACCCAACAATTTCTCAGGCAAAGTTAAATGTGTGAACAGTAACGCCTGTGTGTTCCACAGAATTATTCAAGGGACAAAAAGAAGAGCCCCAAACCAAAAGGAGAGTGCCTGTATCACAACAGCTTTTGCAATAGGTAACAAACATGTGTGTATGTAGTACATTAGTACCATGACTTTCCAGGCAGTGGAAATTTTTACACAAGTACTTGCTTGTTCCGCTTGTGAAATCACCTTTATCAACCCACAAAAATCTTTACAATACACAGAAATCCCAAACTGTCGTTAGAAAAACATGTTCAAATCTTTGTGGATCTGTTTGAAATGAACAGAGGATGAAATAAGGAAAATACTCTCCACAGATTACCAAACTCAACTCTATTGAACTGACTGCAGGAGAGTCTCCATGCTATTAGTTCAGAGCTGAGGCCAAGGTCTGGCCAGCACCTTCTGGAGATCCACCTAAGATCAACACTCCAACTGGCTCACTCTAAGCAGGGCTTGGGCATGAACCTTCCATCTGTATCACCTGTCACCTCATGATGTGGACTATTTCACTCCCTATTGATACCAAAAATTAGGAAATTTGGGGCAATGGATTCAAAGCACTGCACTGGCTCACCGTTTCTAAAGTATTTATTTGTCAGATTGATTACCAGGTAACTGGGGAACAGATTCAGCCAGTCAGACCTTGCACAGTATCATTTGGAGAAGAAGGTTAGACAATTCTAGCAAAACAAACAAACAAAAACCCCCAACTCAGTGGGATTACTGGTGTCATAATTTTGATCAAGTTTTCTTGATCTCAGGATTCAATAAGCACGAGAAAAATGTTACAGCTCTTGGATGTGAACAGACCATGAGTACAGTCCTTGCAAACGTACCTCAAAACCAACAGAAACTTGGTTGTTGCTTCTGTATCTTAAATACATGTAACTGTGCCAAGGTTTCAATAAACACTGAGATTTCTTCAAAGCTGATTTCTTTCCTTAATGAGAAGCTAAGCAGTGAATGATGCTGGGGGGAAAGGAAGGGGCAGTTTGGTTTTTATGACTACTGGAGCCTCAGACATCTGTGTACATATTCCCCCTCATTTGCAGCTGAGTGTTTCAGCCTCTCTGCTTTTCTTTCCTCCTTTGTTATAAAAGTGTTGAGTTTCCAAATACATTATTTAAGATTAGTATGAAAATTTAATCTAAAGGAGGTTCTGCTTTTGCTATCCTAGAGTTTGCTGCTACTCGGAAGGTTTTTGTGCTGTTGTCATCTCCTCACTTCCCTTCTTCCCTCTTTTTATTGTTACTTTTCCTCTCACTCATCATCTTCCGTCAGCTGCAGTTATTGTAGGGAGCCTTCCGTGACAAAAGGGACTCTTCAGGAAAGAGTTCTGAAAATGGTCAGAATAATTTTACAGGAAGAAAATCTCTGGGGGTTTTCCTGTTTGTCTGTTCCTACTCACACACAAACAGAGCAGTGGAAATCATTGAGAATTCCTCTTTCCTATAGTGTAGCTCTCCCTTTGCAGGTCTGACTGTGTGAGCATTCCTCTTATCCCCATCTCTGAACCATACCCTGATTGCCAGCACCAGAAGCTAACCTTTTTTTGGAGCCAGTTAAATACATGATGCTGACACAAAGTGCCTTATTCTGGGAGTCAAGCAGAATTAATTGGCTGCTTAGTACTAGGCTCATCTGATTTTATACAGAATATAATCAAGTTCCTACGAATCCAAAGATTTAATTGAATGGAAACTCTGTAAGAGGTACTGGCCATCCTTTGAAGCTGCAAGAGGCTGACCACTGAAAAACCCACATATTTTTTCCCAGTAATAGCACTAAACATTCACAGGCAAAGCATACTTGGAGAAGTGTATTTTCCCACAAGTAAAGTCCTCAGCTTTATAACATGAGATAGGCTGTCCTTCACCTCTGGATTCCTTTGTCTCAATCAATTGGCACAATGAAAGAAGAAGTCAGACTATCATTATCTCCCTTTTCCCATTTTAAAACGATGGGATGAAACTCTTCCAGCCTCTGCTTGACCCACCACTTCCTGAAATAGAGCTCAGATTTGGAAAATTCTTCTCTGGTTTTTGTCTTCTGCAAACAAGTGATGACCCTGGTTCTGTGGTGTTTTGCTTTTACCAGTGGAAATCTGGAGCATCATCACTAATGCCAGCAAAGAATTCAGGTCCTGGAACCTAAAGTGAGGTTTTACATCTTTCTATGCAATCACTTAAAGACTTCCTAAAAACCTCCCACCTTTGTAACTACAATCTGGCCCACTGAACCATGTAAAGAACAGTCATAAAATTAAAGCAGGATATTACAGAATAATCTGACAAGAATAATTCTGAGACTTTTAGCTGGTGTACACTGCCCTGGATTATTAATTTCTGATCAGCTAGCAAAGTACCTCACCCAGCTATACCTAAGCAAGTCACTTTCATTTAATTTGCCTTCTGAAGAACATGACAGCATCTGTACACTTGGAGATGTAATTGCTGTTATCCTTCAGAGTTTTTTGAGACAAACACAATCATCCTCCTGAATTACTGACTTTCCATGACAATTTTTTGAGGTTGCATTTTTTTAAACTAATATCTTTCAGACAGATCCTGAATAATGTAAGAGGATAAAGCCCACGAAAAAATCAAGAATTCAGAAATGAAATTTTAGCTGTCAAACTTAGTTGTTCTTTATTCCCTTAATATTCTTCAAACAAACCCCATTTCACTCTAGTTCATAAAGAACATTACCTTAGAGGCCATAATATCTCTGAATTTTGTTCTACGCTGATTTTTAAGTTGGAGCATTGAACATTAAAAACAATCCACATTCTAAGCAGCTGTTATGAGGAATGGCTGCCAAACGTGTCCTCCTTTTTTTTTTAGTGTTTGTGTGGAAGGAAATGATTTCAGATGCAATCCTCAAGATAGATGTGCTGGGGTAAAACAGCCTTTTTCTGTGGGATTTAGAATGGAAAGACAAATTCCATGGAGGAGATCTTGCCACTGCTCTGATTTAGAAAAGCACCCAGACAACCATATATAAAGTGCAAGAGCCTGGTAATATTTCTGAGTGTCACTTGTTTGCATATTAAAGTGTTTCAGCATTCCTGGCAGTATGACAGAGCATTCTTCAAGTTCTTAATTAGTTCTTATTAGAGAAGTTCAAAAAGTATTACACTTGCTGTGGGAATGGCTGGAAGGCCAAAGTAATGACCCTCTACACATTGCCCAAGGTGAGGACTGAGGCACCATGCTGAATTCTGCCTTCTCTTCTGGATGTCAGTGCACAGCATATTTGTGAACAAACTTTGGGTTTTCATGGCTACTTAAATGATGAGAACCAGAGAGGAAAGAACATTAAAAATACTTATCCCACAATTTATTAGTAAGTCTTTAATGTTTAGCCAGAACTGACAGCAAATTCCTTTCCTGCTGTGCTGAAAATGTCCCAGTCATGGAGCTGGCTGAGCTGAGCCCAGGGGGAAGGCCAGACCTCTCACAGTGGTGTTTTTCATGAAATCTGATCCTAATCCCTAAGAAGTTCAGGGGGCAGCATTTGAACTAAAACTTGGTTCCCTCCTTTTCACTTCTGCTGAGTCTGCCACATCCAGACTTCCCTCAGAGGGGCAATTGTGAACTACAGAGAGAGGTATGCCAGGTATCTGTGTAGGAACATTGGCACTGGCACCCACCAGGCAAGGTCTTACTGACTTCCTTTGTACTTCTGCAAGTGAGAGGTGGCCCAGGGAAGCCAACAGTGCAAAGTGCTCCTCCTGACCTGTCACAGATATGTCACAGATATGTCACAGATGACAGGTGGGAACCCTCAGACTCAGGGGAGATTTACATCGGGATCAGAGGCTATATCAGAGCTAAGGCTTCAGATTCCCTGTTAGTACAACCCTCTCGAGGTATGCTGTCTAGATAACCACATTTCCTCCCTACCCCAACTGTAATTCATGTGTGCATTTGCTTCGTTTGTAAAACTTAATGACTTTTGAAGCACAGTATTTAGCAGGCACTAAATGTGTGTGTGTATAAGTGTATACAGTCAGTGTGCATACATTACAGCTGTACCAAGACAATAAAATGTAACAGAAGCTCCTCTGAAAATATTTGTGTCTCTGCATGTCAATAATCTGCATATAAAGGAGTCCCAAGGCACTCACTAGCATGATAGACTGGGCATTAAGTGATGCATAAGTAGCCCTTAAGACAATACACAGAGAGGCTTTAGAAACATTATTCTCTACTCTAAGGAAAAGCTCAGCAAGCAAGGACACATCTCTTGCAGACTTTTAAGTCTATTATCTAAACCATTAAAAAAAAAATCAGATTTGATGCAATTTAGTTGAAGCTCAAATTAATGCAGGTTTCACTGGCCACACAGAAAACACAGCTTCTTGTAAACCAATTCCCTTAATTGTCTAAAAAAGGATTGTTTAATTATTAAGCTAATGCAGTTTTATTTCTGCAGGAAATGGAGCCAAATCCATCAGTGTGGATAAAACATTTAAAGTGGTGTCTGAAAATTTGGAGAATAAAATGAATAGAGACTTTGCTGGTTTCTAAGTGCAGTTCCACTGCCTGGTAAATGAGACTCCACTCACTTGACACTCTACCCTGGCGTTCAGGATCATACCTATGGGTACAATCAAAGCTGCTCTTGCACAGTGACACATGACCCAGCTCCAAGAACACAGGACTACTGGATCAAAGGCACTCCTGTTTCTGCCCACAAGTTCCAGGAAGGGCAGAGCATCAGTGTGGGCGCCATGGCTGGTGGTCTATTTAAAAAATACCCATGTCATTGGAATGAGCATCTGCCAAAGGCACTAAGTGGCATCCCTACCTTTGGAGTCTATACTGAGAATCTTAGTAGAAGTATTTGATTCTTAGAAGGATATAAATTAGGACTGTGATATCAAGAGGAGGGATAACCCATCCATCTCTTGCACATGCCCATCAGCAGAAGCTCTATTTCTTTCAGGGACAGTCAGGATCATCTGCTAATGAACAGTTAATATTGTTGTCCTAAGTCATCATCAAGGGCAACTGCAATTTGTGAATGTCACATGATGAATATGTGGAAAAAATCAGAGTTTTCTATAGGTTTTGCCATATAGACTTTAAAGAGCAAAAGACACGTACTCTTCAGAAAACAACAATCTAGAACCATCAATAGGTATGCTTTTCCGGCTTATCAGGCCTTTGAGCTGTTCTAAACTGAATGCCTGTAAGGATTAAGACATACAAGGTGGAATTTCTCAGCCTGTGTAGTCCAAAGGCATAACCCTCACTTGATTTCCCCTTGCAGTGAAAGAGAATGCACTTGCTGTTGAACCATTAGAGATTTTTATGTAGTGTCCTACCTGCAATGGATTTGGTGAAGTAAGAGGAGACGGAAGGCCATGCCCTGGTGACTGGCTGGGTTTCTGGGGGGAGCTGGAGGACTGTGGGGCTGCAGGGGGCTGGCTCTGGCTCTGGGACTGCGTTTGGTTCTGCTGCGGAGCTGCTGCTGGCTGTGGCTGTGACTGCTGGGGCTGCTGCGCTGGCTGTGGAGTCTGTGCCTGCTGCCCTTGCTGCTGCTGCTGCTGCTGTTGGTGCTGGAGCTGCTGAAGATGCTGAAGCTGTTGGAGCTGGGAGTTCAGGGATGAGGTAGCTGTGAATCGAAGAGAGGGAAGGGAGTTATGCAAGTTTCAGTGATACCTATTGTGTTAAAGATATTCTGGCTTAAATTCTGGTTCTGTTACTCTGGGGGGTATGCTGCTCGCTGGGGACAGCTGGCCTCACACTTCAGGATGTGGCAGGAAATTGTTCCCATCAATTTTAGCCTGTGCTTCTGCCAGTATAATTCTGTGGCAAGAGCTGGACTTCACTGGTGGCAATGAAAGCAAACCTTTGAAAGGATTCCAGGTCTGCCCACAGGATGGGGATCAGAGCTGACCAGCAGTCTCTGCTCAGACAAGCTTACCAGTGAAACCAGTGGGAATATTACATGCCTAGAGAAGAGGAGAGCAGGTTTTCACTGCACACAGTACAGTAAGAACTCATAAGATGAACTGGTGCTGTTACATAAAGGAGGAGAAAACCATAGTTGTAAAATAAAGGATGCCCTGAAAAGTGCTTTGTCATGTCATTATAGAGCACATATCAGGAAATAAAACATTCAGCTGTGAAATTTCTTGTGCAATGCCTGGGTAGCAAAGATACCCAATGAAATGTGTGTGTCTCTGAAATAAGAACTGCTCACTTCTAAAAGCTATACATTCCTTCTTGTGGCTTGCACTGCTCACTTACTCCTGGTAGTAAAGGTCTGTCATGTTTTGCTAGCATGTGCTCCAAATACAAGGCTTGGAAACAAGTGGCTCACATCAACCTGCTGGCACAGAGGAGCAAACCTGATTTCCCAGAGACACTTTCAAATTGACTGGGGCATTCAATAAATTCGGGACGGCAGGAAGTGTGTCATAGAGATGCCACCTAGGAAGAACAGCCTTAAGCAGCAGCCAGAGCATGACAGGAGCCTGATGCTTCCTGGGGTTATGCCCTGAATAAGTCACCTGGGTCTCCAGCCTTCCCCAATTTAATCAACATCTTAGGGGTTGTGTTAGTTAGCTGTAAGATCCCAAGTGGAATAGCTTGCAAGGTCACTACACTTTTTCATTCTGTATACTGCTTTGCCAATACCACCCTGTATTCAAATTTCCATCCATAGAAGTCAAAGTAAACTGGGAATGAATCAAATTTGTTGTTTCTAAAACAGCATTCAGATTTCATGGCCAGAAACTCAGTTCATCAAGTTGTTTGTGGGCTGGCAGATAAAGCCAAGTCATCTCCACTTTCTTTTCATGCCGACATCCCTATTTCAGCTTTCTAGATGTCTATGCCCTGGGGTTGAACCTCAGGTCTTGGTACAACTTGTGAAATCAATGAGCCATAAACTGGAATAAGCAACAGAAAAAAAGAAAAGAAAATGGAGAAGGATGAAGCAGAATGGGTAAGCCAGAAAAGGCTGTATGAAGGAAAAGTATAAGGCTTGAGAGGAGAAGCTGTTGGTTATCCAGTCCTATACTCCTAGCAGCTCTAAATTTTCTTTCAATAGATGTGGGAATCAAACTACAAATATGCCTTTACAAGAATGATAGCCATGTGTATGTGACTTCAGCAAAGAACCTGAATAATGCAGAGAAGGAGGACTGGTAACACCAATATATCTCCATCGGGAAAGCTGCTCACAGAAGTTTTGTGTTTCACATAAAACAGAGTGACCATCAGATTAAAAGCACGCATGGATTCTCACACAAAAGAAATCAGTCTGGAGAAGTTAAGGGTGCACTCCCATCAATTTCCTGATTAGAATTTGCACCTAAATGCCCCAAAGCCAAGAAGGTAGTCAGTGGAAACATAATCTAAGGCATAAGCAGGTGTTTATACAAGAAAGCAGCTGCATGGACGAATATTGACCATAGCATGAAGCATCTCAGATGGCAAGGAAAACTATTCACCAGTTCTCTCTGTAGGTATGTACACAGAGGCAGAAAGACCCTTCCCATTCCTATGAGGAAAAAAGAAATCTAGACCAGCTCTTTATCTTGTGCAGGCCATTTCTACACCTGTGATAGCTTAGCAGACTGGACGAGCTATTGATAACCAGAACCAAGACTTCAAACACAACAGAGCCTTATTGCATCCACAGACCCCAACAGAGAAATGAATTAAATGGCATCTCACAGAAGCATAACTTCTAATCCACATGGCCCATGGAGAGGAACGAGGCTCATTTTACATCCTATGAGCACAACTGGACTGGATGAGTGAAACCCTTCTCACCTAGGAGTAGAAAAGCTTTGCCTTCAGTACTCAATACTCGAATGTTGGTGAATGCAGGAGTATTGATATCTCTACTATTCACTTTTGTACTGGAAATGAAGACATTCTTGCTGGGGAGGAAGGTATTCCCTGAAGGAAAATCTTGTTGATGGAGAAGTTTCCAAGTTCATTGCCAGCAACTGCACCAAATTATTCAAATAACTTCTTGTGTTTTCATCTAATTCCTTTAAAAAGCCTCTCTGAAGCCTTTCATCATGCTGATCTTCAAATTGCATTGAAGTGGCTTAGTAAGGTGTGATTGTTTAACATGCTGTTGCTAAACAAACAGAGAAGGAATTGGAAGAAGGGCTGCTGTATCAGGAAAGAAGTGGGCACAGTGGGTGTACTGCAAAGGTGGATTTAGGGCTCTGGACCACGCCAGCAGCCCTGTGTTCATGCTGCTGGATTGCACTACCTCTCCCAATGCCTGTGCCATCCACAGCAGGGGTTGTGTCATATTATTGTTTGCAATCAAATCCAATCCAGCTCCCCGAGCTTGCTTGCATAGCTCATCCATTATAAATCGTATACCTGTCTAGCATTTGTCACTTTCAGCAGAGCTTGGACTCTGATGGAATTTCAGGTGGTACAACAGTGCTATGTCTGCATGTATAAAAGATAACATGCACTGCCTACCTCACAGGAATCTTTTTTATGACTTACTGGCTAACAGCCGGGGAAAACTTTGACATATTCAAGTGACAAGTGCCTACTTTCTTTCAGAATTGTATTCAAGAATTAAAAAGTCTTGCAAAGAATTGAAGAAAGTTCTTTCAGTCATTAAAAAAGTCAACATAAGGTACAACACTTTAAAAGGGAAACAATTAACTAAAAATACAGGCAAGCTATGAAAAAATGAGGAAAATCCACAAGAGAAATGCATGTCGAATATATGGTAGGTGTGTATACCAGGTATCCAAGAAGACAGTAAGAAGAAGTAATACCCTCAAAGAAACAACCTAGGGTTTTCAAACCTAGGGTTCAACTAGAATTTCTTTGTTGCTGCAGTGCCATGGCAAACTTCCCATGGGATCACCCCATGGTTTATGAGCCTACTTTAAGCAGATTATGCTTAGTCAAAGTATAAAAGCATTTACGTTAGAATAAGAGATATGGAGTTAAGAGGTGCAATGGATGGTCAAGAGGCAGCAAAAGCAAACTTTCTGATCTCCTAGGTCATCGACTTCTACACTTGTCACAGTCCTCAGGCTACTTAGAGAATTAGGGACCTAAGGCATGGGCTCCTCCTTGACTTCCTTTGGCAGATACTTTAGGCACAGGGGTGTGGTCAATATTTCCAATATTTACACAAAATATGCTGTTGCATGTTTTGTTTCTCTGCTGGTTACCTGCACAGGAAATTTAAATGAAACTAAAATAGCCCTCTATCAAGTAGAATGTTGCAATGGGAAAAATTCACCTCTGATGCAACCATGCTGGAAGAACCAGTCTGATCCATAACAAGGGAGTGACTGGGCCTTTGTCTTAGTGGGAAAACTGAAAAGGCTCTGTCTTCTATTCCCAATTGTATTAACTGAAAGTAGTAGCAATTGCCTGCTGCCTCTGGCTAACATATTATGACAAAAGTATGGAATATCTCTGATTATATTTTAAATAAAAACATACATTCTACAGTTTAATCACAGTTCTCCAAAAAGCAAGGAACATAAGTAGGCCCACAAATGTTTATATAATGAAAACAATTTAAAATTAGGACTCTTTTTTTCACCTCTCCTTCACAATATAAACTCAGATTCTCAAGACCTCTACAGTGCTTGGCAGAAGATCAAATTAATGTTCAGGGATTCGATTCATATCTAGAATCCACTCTTGTGAATAAGCTTCACATAATGTCTGATTTATTTCATTAATGTTTTGTGCATGTTTGTTTCCGTGTAAAGAGGGAGAAGGGGGTAGGAGGAATAAGAAGCAATTTCAGCTTACAAACTGTTGTGCTGCTCCAGCCTCTATCCTCCTATTTACATAATTGCATAGTTGTTCTTCAGTGCCTTGGTACAATGTACAATGGACTAAAAAGAAGAAAATTATACATTAAACCTTTTCCTATTTGACTGAGCACAGAACTTGACTCTTGCCATTTCAAGGGCTTAATGCCTTTTTCCACTTCCCCAGTAATGGAGAATGGATTTGCATTGCCTTAAACTGAAAAGTGTAACTAACTTCAGCATCTGGGCTTGCGTCTGAACTGACATGGCCCGCTTTTTTTTTCCACCCTGTTGTTTCTCTCCTAATGAGGTTTATGCCTTTCTTTTCTTTGAAACAGATTTCTAAAGATTGAATACCCATGCTGAACAACCTAATGCAAGCCCGTGTTTACATTCTCTCCCTCCTGGGTAATGAGGGGTAGGTTAGCCAAATACCCAAAGTGTCTTTGCATATGCTTGAATTTTCTTTTTGAGAGAAATAATAGGAGTTCTTTTGAATATGTTAACATCCTCTTTGTGAAAAAAAATCCCTGAAGGGTTGGACTTGTGGCTGAGGAGATTAGTAATGGGATACAGAGCAAATTATTTCTGAATCACTGGTTCAAACCCAGCCTAGGTCAATATAAGGAATTGCATTACAATGGTGCTTTGGCCTGTTTTCTACCTTATAAAAGAAGTATTAAACATATAGAAGTTGTATTCACACACAGATACCCACAGACAGCCTGCACTGGAAGCAATTTGACACCCAGTCAAGGTAATAAACTGATGGTCTCCCAATATCTAACGAGGAAGACTATAAGGACTTTGGACTTGGATGGCATCAACTGACATCTTTATTTGCCTTTCAGCAGAGAGGACACACAGAGTAAGGAGACCATGGCATCTCCTCGTTCCTAAAGCTGATCCCTCAAGGTTACAGCTGCAGAACACAGATGGGTTATGGGGAGAAACCTGCATTGCCAGTACTCCCCCATACCAATCCTGCAGATGAACAGAGGGCTTCACTTTCTTTGTCTTATCCAGCATCTTTCATGAGCACTAAATCCACTTTAAAGAATGTAGGCAGTAAAAAGGAAGTATTACGAAGAAAAGCATCATAATTTATATGGTGCCTGTGGTGTCTCCACATTTTGATGAATACTGGAATTTCCCTGAAAAATGATCCACTGCAATAAATAAATCTGACACCCTTTTTTCTTACCAAACCTTAAAATGCACAATAATGCCCTGAAATCTTAAGGGAAAAAAAAAAAGAAAAAAGAAGAAAAGGTTGTTCTAGGTAGAGAGCTTGACTAAGTATCAGAGCAAGTATATTTGGAATAATTCCCATTTTAAGATAATCTAGGGGCTATTTTCCTCTAGTTTATGACAACATTCTGTGAGTAAAGTTCCCTGAGTGTATTGTAAAAATTGCATTAACCTATTTAAAATGCCCAAAGGCAAGAACAAGCTGGAGAAATTAGACTTTAATAAGCCATTTGCTTCCTCAGTTCAAATGGGACCTTAGGTTTCATATTGTACAAATGGCTGAAACATTAACTGGAGTCAGGGTATCATCAGGACACGGGGGATCAATCAGAGAGTTGTCTTGGGACTCTCATGCAAAGACAGGCAATTAAACATGGTATGACAGCACTGTAAGTGTTTGAATGCCAAAGTCTGTGTGTCAAGCAAGCAATACCTAGATCTGGCAAATCCCTAATTTTACCAGCCAGATTTTTTTTTGGTGAAAACCTAACTCTCTCAGAGATTAGGGGTATGAGTTTTACATTAAGCCCTTATGTCAGATAAAAGCAGTTTTCTAATAAAAGAGTGCAGAATTGGTCTCTGATTTTCTAAGAACAGAATAGTGTTAGAATAGTACATCAATTTGAGTGGCATGGTATTCCTACAGAATGGATTTCCAGATCAGATAGAGCCCATAAGAGTGTCCTATGGACCAGAATTTAAGATAGGCCCCAGTTTCTTGGGAAAAATTCTTCAGGATTCCTTTGAAAGAAACTAATTTACAGGGAAAAAATTATCATCTAAAACCCAACAGAACCCAATATAAGATTTCACAGCCAAAGGGATATGACAGGGAGCAGATGAACGGCACAAAGAAATTAAGTTTGAAACAACAGTCTGCTGACTCAGAGAACAATGACCATGACTTATAATGCACATCAGACAAAGTCTGGGCACTCTCTGCACATACAACTTTTAATGAGAGGAACTGCAGCTTGTTTTTGCTCTCCTTGACTCTTTCAGGTGCTCTAACATTGACAGGAACCATAACTCCAATGGCACTTACACAGACTAAGTGTCTGATGTGCCTCCAAGTAGCAATACCTGTGGAAAACAGCAGCGCAACGCCATGCAGCCCCAGGAGCCTCAGAAGAGGTTGTCCACAATCCTGTCCTGCAGTTCAGAGAGTCACAGGTCCCCAGTCTACCAGGTACCATTTCTCCTGGCAAGGTGGCTCTGTGAGGCTCTGGGGCAAAGTCTTGTCAAGAGGAGCCTGTTGAACTGCCTAGGAGCTTCAAAGAGTTATTTTGCATTCTTTCAGAAAACAGATCCGCAGTTGCATCTTTGATAATTGGTTATGGCAAATGGCCCTTCTGACAAAGAAATATTTATCCAGGTATAGCTTCAGCACTGGTTCTTTGAAGATCAGGAATTATAAGAAGTCCCTTCAAAGAGTCTTTGAAGTGAGTCATGTTTCCTTAACTAAAGTGAAATTCCTGTAAGTGAAATGCATTGCATGTTTTGTGCATGCATGTGTTTGGGTGGGTTTTATTTGTTTGCTTGTTTGTTTTTTAACAATGCAATTGAATAGTGGATCAAAGTGTTCGTGGTTTAAAAGGTTGGTCTGTATGCTGAGCTTGTGGAACTGTCCTGAGAATGGCAAAGGACAGTGTCACATCCCCTCAGGCTCAACCAAAGGAAGTGACAGAGGCTACTGTGCCCAGGAGGTGACTTGGTCTGACTGGATGCTTTCATCTCTCAGGGTCTCATTATAACTGCGTTTCTATCATTTTTCACTTCCAGTCTTTTCTGAAGGCCGGTAGACTTGAAACTGTTTTCTCCAAGTTCTTGCCTAAGAACTCCAAGATTTAGGCAGCTGTAAATTCTGTGCCCAGTGCATGAATTCCAGCCAGAAAAGTTAGCTGCACAGCAGTGAGGAGAGGCCACGGAATGACTCAGAGAACAGTACGCTATAAAGGAGAAAGGGGAACAAATGCAGCTCAGCCTACTTCTTTTTTTTACAACTAGTAAAACTACAAGAGCAAGTACAGGAACCAGGTGCAAAAGCAGCAGTTCTATCTTGCTGAACACAAATTCTCTGGTGGAGCAGTGACTTGGGCTTCAGCCTTGTTAAGAGGCCCTGGTTTTCTCAGTCTAGCCAAAGGATCAATGTCTCTCTAGACTGTGCAACTCCCTTCACATGGGAAATTGTAGAAGAGCAGGGAGAAGAACTTTATTTTGATAATCTGTCATACCACAAGCCATTCCTGAATGTATGTACCACCAGCAGGGTACACCATGTTTGCCTGCTGTTGACTCACCGTAGCTCTATTTGCCTGTCTTTAAGCATCTTCCTTGATTTTTATGATATGCCATGTGTAGACAGGAACACTGTACTCAGTTCTGTGCATTTCAAAACGTACCCCAAACTAACCAGCTTTTTTCTCTTTGCAATATCTGAGCTAACTATAGGTCAGTTTGGGGCGATCCGCCTGTTTCCCTTTTTTTTTAGTTTATTTCACTTGCAGGGAGGTTCAAAACCAAGTTAAACAGCAGTTAAGCAGCTGTTTTGGACTGTGCAGTTGGTAATTTGCTATGGGAGGACTGACTGCTCAGTTTTAATTTGCAGTAAAATGAGGGTGGCTGAATATCACCCCTCTTTCCTCTCTCTATTGCTCCCCAGCCAAATGTTGCTGCTTCAGACACTCATCCTAACTTGGCTGGGCTTGGCATCTAACAGTGAATTAGCTGCTTTTTGGGTGCTCCTGTGCTCCCACCCACCGAATTTCCTGCTCACTGTTGAAATAAACAACCTGGCTATCCACTGACTGCTCATCAGTACAGAATTTTTGTGGGAGATTCAGGGAGAGGATTTTATAGCCACTGCTGAAGGCAGCCATGCTCCTGTGTTAGGATGAGCCCCATGCACAGCTGAAGAGAAGGGCTGGGCAGTCCAGAAGAGCATTGCAGTGCCCAGTCAGTGCACTGTCCCCTTCGTGCCTTCCAAGAGCATACCAGGAAACCCCATGCTTGGGAGATTTCATGTGGTTTTATACACTGAAAAACAGAAGACCTTTGAACAATCTCCCTTTAGATCTTGCTTTGGCTATTAAGCAGCTTCTTCAAGGTTAATTATTTTGAATCTGAAAGGAGTGCATGGCAATTAATGAAAGAACTTGCACTTAAAGGATGTATTTACTTACATGGAGCAGGAGTCCCCAGTTACAGAAAAACCCAAAAGGACAAATTTACAATTAGCAAAACCCCTACTTCGCAGTAATTCACTATTTATGTACATATATTCAGCCAGAACAGAATATTGCTGCCCTTTTGATACAGTAACTAGTACCTTATTACCCTTATCAATGAAAATACTTGTTTTTTTCAGACCAGGTAATGGAAGAAAAGCTGAATTTGGTTGCTAATCAGTGATTCTCCCAAAAAATGAACAGGGAGCTAGTCTTTGCCTTCCTTAAGGCAATATTGTGCTTATTCTAATATTCAGGATAATGAAATATTTTAAAAAAGGGTTTAGGTCTCATCAGCTGCATGTTAGCTATGCCAAACCTGAATGACACCACAACACATTGCCAATGCATTAAGGCTGTTATCAATATTAAATACATCTGCTGTTAATCTTATCCTTTTAAGAATTATAACAGAAACCTCTAAAACTCACTCTAAAAATACAGACAATTCATAAAAGAATGTACCTTAATAGGTATATTTTATTCATCCTACACAAACATACTGGCAGTGATGCACTTAGGCTGTGTGAAGTTTCCAAAAAACAACTATCATTTTCTCTTAAAATTTCCTCCTGTTTCATTTAACCTTTTCATAAAATAAAGCAAAAGTTAAATTTTAACTGTGGAGACTCCAGGAAATTGCCATGATAATGAAAATATCGATCATCATGTGAAATTGATTGCTAATGTGTAGCTATAGATAATGATGTTTGGTGGGGAGGGAGGGCAAGAGGAGAGAATTTGCTGTTCAAAAATTTCCTGGCTTTTGAAAGGAGTGAATTTCTCATCCTCCTGTGGCACCCAGTGACAGGCACTTTTGAAAATAATACACCAGCACTGGGCAAACATCATTACTAGAGTCACTGCACTAACTCCAATGGCAATTAAATGGAGATAAGCTTGTTTCAAAATGTATTTAAATGAAAATTCTGGTCCACTCAACAGCACAAACCAAAGAAACACAGGTCAGTGCTGATACAAGGTCTAGGTTTTTGCTTAAACTGACTTCTGATTTAAAAAGTTAGTGGAAAAAATGCTTCTCAAGTGGGATGAACTTTCTATCGCAGCAACTCTGAGAACAAAAGTTGGCACAGTTAGTGCACATGGAAATATGAAACCACTACTTTAGATTTGTTTTGCCAAGTTTTAACTAAGTAGATACAAAAAAACTGTTCCTTTCATTTTCAGTGCCAGGGATTTTGTCTTTACTCTGTTGATTTTAATAGCTCGCTCAGAAGCTTGGAAATGAATGTTTCTTCCATCATCAATTTAAAACTTCCATTTGCCAACTATAAATGTGTTTTTTTCTACTGTGTGTTTTCAATGAAGCTGAAATGAAAAAGCTTTGATTTTCCATCCAAGTGCCAGGGAGCATGGGGCAAACTATTCTTTCATCTCCATCCCTGAGACAGAGCCAGGTCCAGCACCATGTGACCGCAACACCCCTCCATCCTTTCCCTCTCTCCCACAGTCTTCAAAAAGAAGGCAATTTTTGGTCTCATGTTTGTCTAAAGACTACCTGGAAAGACCAGCTCTACAGAGGTCCTCCAGCATTCTGCAGGGGGTGGCAATTCCAAGGGCCATCATATCCAGTGGTTCCAACACTATTCTCTCTACAGAGCCTTCTCTTTGTGCAGATTTGGCCCCAACGCTTCTTTTCTTGCCCAGCCATAGACATTTACTTCTCTACAGCTTATGGAACTGTGATGGCATGCCAGCAATCCTCACCTTTGAAGAGGCAACTGAAGCAAATGCAAATTTGGCTCAGCATTATTCTCAGAAAATATTATTCATGTGGGCAAAAGCAGTTGTGTAAATTCCTGCCTTTATTTTTTCAGAAATGTCTAGGCATATTTTTTTGCCAATAACTCCCCAGTCATTAGACTCTCAAGAGCTGCATCAGAAAAACATCTAAAAAGACCCATAAGTGAAGGCAAGTGTTCCGTAAGCAATCACCCAGCACAAACCATTTCTGTAGGAGCTTTGCAGAATACACTGCTGACCATTTTGTGTATTTGGATTATGGATCACATAGATTTCCAATTCACAAAGAAACTAATGCCAGGAAAGCATCTTATGCTGTAAAGTTTTGCAGTGGAAAATTAAGAGGGGAAGCCAAGAACATAAGACCTCTGACAGTACCAACAAAACCAGAAGTAATTCCCATATTTTTAAAAAAAATAAAATTTGTAAGCAGTGGTGTTTTAAAATACATTAATTCTAACACTCTCATTATCTCACACAGTGTTACATGTCTGATCTCACACCTCTGAGTTCACGCAAAAATAGTGCCAAGAACTTTGCTGATCACAAAACAGATAAGCTTTGGATGTCTGCACAACTCCATCCCTTTTTCCAGCTGCAGCCGGGAGTGGCCTCTTTGTCAGGGACTGTCTGATGGGTGCCTTGCAAACCTGCATCTCCCCTGGCTGGCAGGGCTGGGCTTGCCCTCTGCCAGAAGAGCATCCAAAGACACAGCCCTGGGAAGACCATGGGGAAATGTGGGGTGTGGGTATGAATGCAGAGCACATGCCACAGAGCAGCTCCCTCCTGCTGAAATTCAGGAGAGTGCCACTGGCTTACACACTGATCTGCAACTTTAATCTTCCCACAGAACACTTTAATCAGAAACCACTTTCATAATTTGTAAACACTGCCAAACGTTTGATTCCAGGCTGTTTAAGTGATCAAACCTTTGGGTGGAAAATAAAATAAATAACAATCAAGCCATCAAACAAAGAAAGCAGTTATAAATAATTAAACATGCTGCACTGACACATACTATTCCCATCTGGATGTTGTGCTTCCAAGATATGAAGCACAGTTTTACTAATTAGGAAAAAAGAATTTTAAAAATATGCTGTATGACAGAACAAGCCAGAGCAGAAGCAGGGACTGAGGAGGGGCTGTGTTACAGGTGAAGAGCAGCACCTGGGAACCCACTGTTCCTGTTTCTGAACCCACTGTACTGCACCACCCTGGGCACAGCACTTCATTTCCCTGCCTCACTTTCCTCTTCTATAAAAAAAAGAGGGATAATAAACTTCACTTCCCTCACCATAGGAAGATAAATTAGTGAAGTACAGCAATGTGTGCTAAAATCCTCCAAAAGAAGGAGGTCAAAGACACACAAAATTTTATTTCCCCCTGGAAAAGTTCGTTATGGAGTTACCACCTATATTGTGTTAATGGGAGATGGATGGTTTACGAGCACCCATTTATTTTCTTTTTTCCTACTTTTTGATAATGTCTGGGTAAAGCTTTTATTCCCAACAGCTCATACAACTTTTTGAGATCTTCAACAATTGGGATGTCTCTTAAGATGAACTCTCAGCTCAGGCCCATTTTAGGCACTTGACTCACACCAGATTTAAAGGATGCCTCAGAATGAAAAACAATCCCAGGTTTCCTGGAAGACTAGTACTTAGATTTCATTGCACACCACAAGAGCACCTCTACAATCAGAGACTCACTGATGGAACTACCTAAACTAAACTAGCTAATAACAATTAAAACAGTCCAAAAGAAAATTTCACCAGCAAGACACGACAGGTAATAAAGTGATTCCTCCAGTGCAGTAAGATAGGCCAAAGAAACAGGAGGATGACAAAAGAAAATGAAAAAGGAAAAAGAATTCAAGGGTGATAACTATGGGACCCCAGTGGGCTTGTTATATGAATAGACTGCAGGCAACCACATCCTGCTGCTGTGATGCTTCATAAATTCTGGCATCTTGTTAAGAGGCTGAACACTACTGACCTCACTTCCTCTGCTAATAAGACTGTGCTGCTTTGTGCCCAGACTTTTATGATGCTTATGGAATTTGAACCATTGTGTGAGCCTCTTTCCTTCCTACACCAATGATTACTACCTCCCAAATTAAGGAAGAACAAATGGGAAATGGAGACTCCTCTCTCTCTTTCATGCAACAGTCCCTTCTTTCCCTCTTCCTAACCCCTTGGAAAGTATTTCTCAGGCACTCAGGACCAGCGATGCTAAGGCTTCCTTGGTTTTGTTTCTGAACGTAGAACAAGTAACCATAGTAATAAACCAAGACATCTGAGTAGATTTTATGATGTTCTCATATAGGTGTGATGTTTGTACATGCCAGAAAGACATTCATGCAGCATAAAGCCTGTGCAGGTAATATTCAGCCATTCTGTCCACTGAGAACACAGAGCAAGTGTCAGAGGGCCAAAGAGAGAACAGCCATAGGTGTTTTGGAGGTGCTCTCCAAAGCCTATACAAAACTCTCCTTACTGCACTTCAAAATAGGAGAAAACAACTACTGCTCTTTGCAAAACGTGCAAAGGCAGCTGAGACCAGGTCCAGCCCCGTGACTACAACCAGTCATGATCATAAAATCCAGAGAAAGGCAGGCCTGGGACTTGTCCTCTCCATATTTTGCATCATTTTCGTCCCAGTCTAAAAAGTCACAAGACAAATCAAGGCAACAATTCCTTCCTTGCACATGAGAGGGTAAAAATGTGTTCACACCATAAAAACTGTCCATCAGTCAGCCAGTCAGTCAGTCAGTCCGTCAGCTGCTACACTTCTGAGTGTTCACTCATGTGAGTGTGTACAAAGGATGTGCCTTTAAAATTTTACAGATCAATTATTATTTTCTTTGCCTATTGTACTTCCACAATAATCACTGACACTGGGAAAAAAAATAAAAAAACCCCTCCTAGACCCCTCCTTTTTCCTCAGACATCCTCTTGTCCTAAAAAGCTAAAAGCCTCCAGTGGTGACCTCTTGCAGCTAGTGAACTACATTACACGTATCTCAAAGCAAACACACTGCAAATAAAAATACACAAATCGACACCACTGATGAGGGTAGTGAGACCAGAGTCTCCTCCGAGTTTCACAGAGCAATGAGGGCAGTGTCACTGGATTTGCCCTCCTGAAACCATGAGGAAAATGCAGCCTTCACTCACTCAGTTCTAAGAGCTTTATGTCTGGTGGATGTTTCCTCTCTTGCTTCAGCTGTGCCACTAACACTGCTCAGCACTTGCTTTGCCACCCAAAGATAGATAACCCAGATATCAATAGATAACCCAGCAGAAGTCCACTGTCTAGACTTTCTGTCCTTCTCAAAAATGAGGGTATGCAAACTCTTGATAGAGCATGGAGCAGCAGAACTTGAAATAAAGTAGTAAAAACCAAACAAAAAAAAACCCATAATACAGTAACAAGTACAAAAGTCCTGGTTCCTTGCTGCCTTTCTCATAGCTTCTGCATGGGATCAGGTTTCATCTTTACTGTGCTGTCACTCTTACTAAGCAAAAGATGCTCGTATTTAACAATTCCATTATTTTTTTCTCTACATTACGTAAGGCCACATTAGCAACCTGCTGAGTGTTCTCGGGCAGACCCAATCTGTTCTTCCCTGTGCAGTCCAGGCAATGACTCGATTGACATTCCATAACGTCCCTGTGGACCATGAGGTACCACCAGCAGCTGCTCCAAATGGCCCTCTGTGCCAGGGACAGGGTGGGAAGGGAAGGGAAAGGAAGG
>WBMV01005498.1:5179-122699 GCA_013396655.1 Campylorhamphus procurvoides
CTTTATATCTTTGCTTACGTAAAGAAATGAGATGGAATACTTCCTTAGTTATGACCTTAGTTACCAGGAAGATAAACTAAAACCACTACACAGACCCTTCACCAGCTTCACTGCATCTCTCTGGATTCACTTCAGTATCCCAATGTCCTTCTTGAAGTGAGAGGCCCAGAACTGGACACAGCACTTGAGATGCATGTGTCTGTCTGTATGCATTTGAGAGACCTGTTATCTGGGCAAAGACAATATGAATTAGATACTTATTTCTTTTGAAGGATATGGGTTAGGTAAGAAAACCTCATAAAAAACCAATCGGGTTTGATGAAGATGCCCACTCCCAACACTAAATAAGCACCTTTCCTTTCAGGACATTCAGCTCATTGTCTAAACTAAGAGTGGCAAGATTATCAGGAATGCAAATGCAATTAAGAAATTGGTCACATTTAATGGGATGTAGCTGAAATTTGGTTTCTTAAGCCTGAATTCTAATTATTCTTCACTCAACTTCAGTCTTAACATAGCAGCTCCAAACTTCCACAAGTCTTTGAATTTATCTCACCAAATGTAAGCATTTTTGTCTGCATTACTTGCTTAGTCTTACTACACAGTGAATTGAAATAAACAGATACTTCTAGGTCACATTTGTCTGTTCTAAGCCTGGTGTTTAAAATAGATCAGATGATTCACACTCCAGAGAGGTCCATTTCTCTTAATTGATTATAAAAGGAGCCTAAATGTCTAATGTTAGGACAAATGGAGTCTATTCCCCAGGTTCTTAGAGCAGAAGGTATTTTGTATGCAGGCACCATTCGGTAGGCTCTGGGCTAGCTGTTTCCTCTACCAAAGCAGATTCTAACAGTTCTGGAAACCAAGGAATCGTATTATTGTAACCTCCTGACTCAGCTCTTACTTGCTGCTATTCCCACATTTGGAGCTAATGATTGGCATTGGCTTGTTCCCTGCCTGGAACTGCAGTGCCAGGACAGAAATAACCTTCAGTTTTCACTTGCAGGTTCTCCAGCAGATGGAAGTTATGCTGACATTCATCCTGGACTGTTTTTGGCTTCTGTTTGCAGGTTTAGATGTAGACCATCAATGTAGATGTAGTCTTTCAAGTTTCTTTTACAAGGACCTTAGGCACCAAAGCAATTTCTGTGCCAAGTAAGCTATCAGGGTGTCAGATGTCACCTGCACCTCAAACTTAGGCCAGAGAGACACAGTGAAGTTGTACACTAAATGTCAGAAAAGGGTTCCAAAGAACGCTGCAGAAGTGAAAGGTCAGAAAAAGAAACTGGATATGTGTATACACACAGACATATCAGATTCCCTTCTCCACTGCTGGCCACAAAACACAAAATGTTCATCACTGTCCAGCACACAGAAACGTGTCCTGCTCCTCTTTCATGTGATGATTCTACATGTGTGCCTGGAATTGAAAACTATCTCTGAGTTATGAAAGTTATCTAGAGGCTGCACCTCAGCCATTATTTTCCTCCAATTACATAAGTAATTAACCTATAAGGTTCTAAAGAGACTTCTAATTTTCATCACTTAGTTTTGGAAGTGATGAAAATTGTGTAAAATAAAACTATTAAAAAAATGTATAGAATTCTATGAGTCAATATTTTCCTCCTGATGGACCTGTGGTAAGGGGCTTATTCTACAAGCACAGTAACATATTCACCTTCATATTCATGTCTGTGTAAGAAATACAGTCTGAATTACATTTTCCATTCTTTGAGATGGCTTTTATTTTCTTCATTACATTGTCATGAAATTTGGGCTATGGTAAAATGTTATCAGAAGCTGTATTGCAAGGAAAATTCAAACTAGGGGAAAAACACAAAAGCAATGTCTATTTTTAAATACGTTGACTTTAAAACCGTCATCATAGTTATAAGTGATTCTTAGTACAAAACTTCAAGGCGGATATTACTCTATTGTGATTTTCTTTTTCCTGAAGGAAAATACTTTTATTTGTCTAACTATTTATTTAAAGACTAATAGAAAATATATTCCCATGTTAAACATAAAAGTCTAACAGCAGTGCATACCTGAGTAATATAGAAGGATTTAGGTTTGCTTATCCAAAGTTAGATGGTAACTGAGCAACATGCATTAACCTGTAACATGACTTTAACAATATAGTCTGCCTTGGAAAAAAGAAGGAACAGACATACTGGGAAGATGCATCAGGATAAATAATAAAAAAAAAGAAGTTACACTGCAAACCAGAACACATTGGCTGACCAGGTAAATTCAGAGGTACAGAGTGATATGAAATAAAGACTCCAGAAAGTTAATAGATGTACTTTTATATAAACAATTAGGGTTAGATCAGTTTCTCTTGGAAAAATCCAGGTAAGAATAAAGCTATTGCTCTTTAATACCCATAAAATAACAACTGACAAAATGATAGTAGTTGCTGCTAAATGGGTTTTTTCACATTTGTGTTTGATTGGTTAATATTTTCCTGCTTTTCCAAAGAGATTTGGTGATCTAATAATAAAATCTATGACTTCTTCCAAACCTAGCCAGGGTTGATACAAATCGTTATGAAATTGAATGGCCACTCTCTTTTTTCATAACAAATGTTTAATGCTATCTTTGGTTCTCTGAATTTTTCTGATTTTATAATCACTGCTCCTTTGCTGTCTTGCTGAAGGTAAATTTTTGTTGCCAAGAAGTACTGCCGTAAAATTATTGTTGAGAATTTAAACACAGTTAGTCTTTACCCTTTTAGTCCACAGAACAATTTTGTAACTCCTGTGGTTTTTCTTACATTTGGAGTACCTTATAAAAAAGCACTGCCAGGAAAACTCTTCTGAACATGTAGCCATGATCAATTCATCACCTTCTTGCTTTTCTGTATGAGAATTTCAGAAGCTTTTTGGCCATAGTACTATTTCACTTTGAGCTGATTTTCCATTGCTGCCTGCATAGTCTTTTAGAATCAAGGCTTTTCAGACCACCTCTCCGTAGCAGTAGAGAAGGTGGCAGTGGCTTGAATCCCTTGCTAGAGATGCACAGATTTGACATTCTAATAACCCCAGGTTGCTCAGTCATACATCTCTCTAGTGTAAGCCTGTCCCTCACTGTTAGTTATGATTCTTCTTACCTGTCACCTACTAATTTAATTTTTTTTCAGCAGCAATTTCATATTTATTCCTAGTTCCTGGATAAAAAATATTTATTGAGTAGTGTCAGATTGAATATTGGCTCCTCTGAAAACATTCTAATTCAGTGATAAGTCTTCAGTGACAGCTACTTTTGGAGAGTCAACATTTTTTCCCCATTTGCCGTGTGCTTTATTTTGATAAAGTCTAAAGGTAATATTTGAAAATCTAAATGTCAGATCATTGAAGTAAAAAGTTTTACAAAAATCTAGCTATTCAGTCTGCAGCAATGTCTTTATCAGCTAAACATATAAATCCAATAAAAAATTAAATCAGGTTTGTCAGACAAGATTTATTATCACAAAGCCATTTTGACTAATATTAATTATATCCTTATCCTCTCATTCTCTATTAACTGGTTTCTATATTACCTCTTCTATTATTTTGTCCAGATGGGTATCAGACTAACCAGCATCTAAATACTCTGGTTATCCTGCTTGCCCTTTCTGCAGTCTGTTGCATCTATAGCATTTTTCTATTATTCTGGAAAATTCCAAATAACTGAAGAATATTAGAAATTAACATGACAGATTTTTTTTTCTTTGAGGTTGGGTCTTGTGTTTATGCTTAAAAGCTTCAGTGTCTAGTAGGCTGGAATATATATCACCATCCTCTTAAGGTTAAATAAAACATACTATTTTCTCCCATACAGTGTAGATATATTTATCAGACATATCTGCCAGCTTTGCATCAATTTTTAACAAATTCACCATTTCTGTTTCGTACATCTACAACAATGCAGGATTATTATTTATTCATTCTTCTTTAGAGAACAACTTGTATTTGTGGTTAATAATCAGCAACATCTTTAGCATTTTGCATTTTTAATCAGCTTTTTACACTTCATAACTTTTAAAGTTTTTTGTCAACTTTTCAGTTGATTCTTTGTTATACATTGCATTTTTAATATCTTATGAATGCCTTTGTATCATCATTGAATCAAGTTAACATGTACAAGAAAACGGCCTTTTTTGTCATTGTTCTGTATTCCTGACTGTAATCAGTGTGGCTCCACAGGGACTGCTGCTTGGGAAGTATCATTTAGCAAATGGCAGAGCACAGGATGAAGAAATGTCAAGACTTACTCTGTAGAAAGTATGATATCACTCAGATTTTTTAACTCATCAACTAATTAAAACAAATATCTTTTGTCAGTCTTGGCCAATAAACATTCTTATTTAAAAGACAATGTTCAAAAACTAGAAAAAGTCATTCTTCTTGATAAAATATTGAGAGCACTTAATTCAAACTTGTTTTTTTAATATATCTTTCCTATGATCTAGAATCTGAGAATCTTTGATACTTCAAATGTTTATGATAAGATTATTACTCTACTGAAGTAACAATAATAATCATCACCATCATCATGATCATCATAATTAGAATTACTTAATTAATTATATCTGGTTTTTTGTTTGAATGGCTATAGAATCATTGCCAAAGAAAGATCCACACTTTCAAAAAATTATGTGTGAATATTATTGCAGGGAACCTGGAAAAGCTGATACTGAATTGATCTTCCTTATCTGCACTGAACTGTTCAAATTCTGTAAAATCTGGGGTTATTTCAAGAAAGAGTTAAAGTCACTTTAAAATGAAACACAGCTGGATTCAAACTTCAAAATTCAGTTGTAATTTTACAATGAAACAATTGCAAAAAACCTCCAAAACACAGGTCATTTAAAGTCTCTCAGTAACTGCATTTCAGATTAGTTAATATTAAAACCTTTGTTTTCCTTACCTGAAATCTCTGATTGTATTTGAAGAAAAGACACACTCTGATTTAAATGTTCTTATTTATTTATTCATGGGGTTTTTTTGTATGGGGAAGGTTATAAAATTGTTTCTGAACTATGACATTTTCAATTTTATACTCCTGCTGCTCTTAAATATTCATCTGCTCTTTTAACATATATTTTGAAGCTTGTCACTTGTGTCTGTTTAAGCATTTTAACAGGTTACGTGTTCCCACTTGTGTCATGTACCACAGGACTGTCACAAATGCTCATTTTTACCCAGGCTAAGTTCCATGGGCTCCTGCAGAAAGTAGATTCTGGCTACTTACATTGTATTATGCAAGATTTAGTAAAGGAACCAGTCCTCAGCATGGTCTCAGATATGTGTGTCACACTAATGGCTAATATATATATAAAAAAACCCCAACTCATTCATGATTAGCAAATTAAAGTGAAAAAAACTAACTGCAAAATAAAAGTTTTTTTCCTGTTCAGTGTTACATCATGGATAGCTGCTAGTAATTCTATTAATTTATCATTAGAAAGAGGATCTATTCAATATGTATTATCAAACAGAAGGCACCGCTAGTCTTAGAAAAGGGAGAGATGAGGATATATAAAACACCTGCTGCACAGTTACAGAAGGTATTTAACACAAAGGAAAGTTAGCAGAGTCTTTTCATGCAAAATTTGTTCTTGTCAACTTGATGAAGTTATCTCAAAAACAAAAACATTCAGGCTTTCTCAAGTTCAGGAAAGCTAACACTGAATTACTATGATGAAAATAAAATAAAGTAAAATAAAAGCAATTTTTAAAAGAAGACAGTTAGAAACAGGAGACCAGTTACAGAACAATGTTCATGAGCAGCAGGAAAATAATCGCTCATGGTCTATAAAGCAAATCCCCTGACTAAAAACTGTATAGCTGTCAATTGCTAACTAAAATTTCTTTAGTGTATGGAAACTGCAGCATGTTTCTGCCTTGGATATGGCAAATCTTACCAAGATTTAGTACTCATACCTTTGAGTTGTAATGATGGTTTCAAGAGAGAAACGCTTGGGAATGGAAACTGAAAGGACATTAATCTAGTTATGTTTCTTGCAAAACAGCATTTAAGCATTGTGGAAAAGTATAACACTTGTATTTTCAGTTCCATCTGTAAAAGAAGACTTGGTCTTCATGAAAAGTGTTCTTGAATTTGTCACACCTTTAGATTTGTTAAACGTGGGAGGACAGTCTCTTTGTTTCTCGTGAACACCAGTACTCCTACACAGAGACATGCATGTATGCATGTCCAGACAGACTAGTGAGACATATGAACATAGAAAAAGGAGAGAGCAGAAATCAGCTCTTATGAAAGAAATGATGATACAAACTATTTTCCACAGAAAACACTCAATGTATCAGATTAAGAAGCCCTGAAACAGCAAAGGTAATAGAATTGATTTGGTAGAAATGTCTGGTTAATTTTTCACAAGGCGTAGAGTCCTCAAAAATCAATAACTTTCTGCTGTATCTTTATTCTTCTGAATGAACTGTGTCTGTCTAAGAAACTTGATTCCTAAGCTCAGTTAGGTTCATAAAACATTCACAGATATACACAGCACAAAAGAAACAGAAGCTTTCTCAAGCAGCAGTGAGCATTTAACCCCAAGGTAGGACAAAATGAATTATTCTTCCTTAATAGAGGATCACCCTTGCACAGACACAATTTTTCTCTCTTTTTTTTTTCTGGTTTTTTTTTTTGTGCTATAATTTTCTTTATTTTTGTTGGCAATATACAGGCATCTACTTGGAAATCCTTTTAAAATTTCCCTTTTCCCCGTCAATATTATATTTAGTCCATCACATTTTACATTTTTAAAGCATACAAAAGAAAAATTACTACTCTTACAAATTACAGAAGCAGGGATTCACAAGGCATTTCTGCTATAACAGGCTAGCAACTGCTCTTCGAAGAAGGGATAACACAGTGAGAAGGACAAAAAATAAAGAAACTGCGAGAAATCAGTATAAAAGCACAGAATTTTACCTAGAGGAGACCGGAGCAAACTCCACCTTGAATAACACTTCTGTGAAACCTAGCTGTGCTATGTTAGCTACTCAGTTAATCTTTCTGCATCTGATGTATTTAGGTCCATTGATTATAGAGCACCTAGGGAAATAAATCTCTTGAGATAAGGACCTGCATTTACCTATCTGAAACTAAACTGTGGAAATACCTTTCATCTTTCTTTTGAAATATGCTGACAATGACTACAGAGCCATATTACGAAACTCCTGATCTCAGTTATAATTTTCCAAGTGTATTAAATTTGCCTTTGCATCATACAGTTTACTCTCTACTAAGCTGATCTCCAAGAAGATTTTATGTCATGCCAGGTAGACATACAAAGCAATCAAGGCTTATAACCTGAGCAGCAACCTCTTCAGCTTGTATGAAAGTCCAAGTACCGAGTGTTGCATCCTAAGCAGGAACCTTCCTTAAACACATGGATGTCAGTCAGGCAATAGTCAGATTGAGAAACATACTTTCTCACAGTTAGGTAGAACAGTGTTCCATCTCATGTTCATGCACAGGACATTAAACTGACTTTGCATCCTACTGCAATCATTGGAGAAAACCCCTCCCACAGATAAGCCGTTCTGATTTGTATTTCATCATGCTGGAGCTAATATTCCGTGGCAGTTTTTAATTCTGATGATTGAGACAGGTGTAAAATATTTCACCGATTGTGGAAAACACCTTTGAATTCTGATTTCTTAATGGGGGCATGATGGAAACAGCTTGATACTCAAAGGTATTAAATTCCCTGTGTAATTAAATTAATTAGGTCCTAGCTATCTAATTTCTCCCTGGAAAGATCTCTGACCTCCATAGGTCTACAATAAATATGACTTTGGGTTTAGGGTTAAAATTGTCACAAGTTTCACATTAAGTTTCAAGACAGAATGAAACCAAGACCTGTCAAAACACACAAAGTTTCCCTTGGTTTAACGTCAGTTCCTTAAGCTTGTGGTTTTCATGAGAGCACATGCATTAGCCTGGAATTAGCAAAAAGAGAGTCCATACTTTTGCCCTTCTATACATTCTGCTTCTTTTTATTCTTAGAGCAAAATTCATGTTATGGTAAGGTTACATCGCAAACATTTTGCAGAAAATTAGTGAAAATAACCAGAGTATATATATAGAAGAAGCATACTATGGTATTTTTACTGCTGTATGTATTTTTCTCGGCTTTTTTTTCCAAGTACCATTTGAAATCTCTTTTTGTATGAGAGGTTGTGTCTTTGAATTTCAAATAAGAGAGGAAAATGCATTTTCAAACTCTAATTTGTTCATAACCACTGTCATCGAACAAAGACAAAGCTTGTTTTTAAACCATGATGTATAATAATAATAGGACTGATAATAACATATGCTGAATGCATAAGCAAAATGCCAATGACTAGAAGATTAAAGCTTTCTCTTGACTTCATAGAAAGGATTTCAGGGCTGTTATTTCAACAGAAACATGCTCAGTGAGAAAACTTGTTGCCAAAGAAAATGTTTCATTTTAGCAGCTTTTTCACTTTATTGGGTGTTTTGTTTCAGAGTAGCAAAATGTTTATGGAGAATATTTTGGTTTAAGAATATAAAAAAAGATATGGATTCTTTTAACTTACTCAATGAGACTTACTCAATTAATCTTTTTCTTTGCTCAAGTAAATTGCTTTTATTTTCTAAAAGGAAGAGCACGTTGGGTGTAGAAGTCAAATGACATGGGAAAAATCAGCTTTTTTTGCTTCATCAAAGGTCAGCTCATCCTGGACTTGGAAATTAATGGCTGTCCTTCCTCCTCTTCTATCCTTCCTCCGTTCTTTCCCATGATCCTCTCCTTTCCAAATGCTCTATAGCCCTGTCACTCATGTCTTACCTTCTGTTTGCCCATCAACAGTAAACAAGAATCATTCTTTGAGTCTTTTTCAAGTGGAAGCTAGTGATGCTTCAGAATGGTGGATGAGGTGAGATACAAGAAAACTAATAAAAACATTCACGCAAATTAACCTTTAGCCAGTGCTCCAGCTTAGCAGTTACTGTAACAAGAGCTCCAGTTTTTAGAACATCAGCTGTTGGCCCCATGGAGGCCAGTGTTAAAACTGTAGTGTCAGTATTTCACCCTGATTTTATGGCCAAATAGGAAATATACCAAAACAGTTTTACCTTCACATGGAAATGACGTCTCAAGACTTCTGAAGTTTTTTTGGTAGAAAAAACAAAATAGAGTTTTACTTGGGAATCCATTGTATAGGATAACTTGTTGCTTTCAGGAAATGTGAAAAATTAAGGCTTCTGCCAGTGTTTGCAGGCTGTTGTTATCTATTAAGAGTCTTCTGCAAACTAAGTGGCATACAGACTCCAGAGGGAACATAAGAGTAGTAGGAACTTGCTGTAGTTCTCCCTGTTTCCCTTTGTGTTCCACCAAGAATAAATTTGTAGCTGGGTAAGGCACATTGCTGGACTGAGAAGAGGACTTTCAGTGCTTCACTGCTGCAGTTTTGACCAAAGCAGTTTTTCTGGAGCACCCAAGAAATCCTTTAAACACAGGGCCAGAAATGTGAGTGAGTAACTGACACACCACAGACAATATCACAAAATTGTTCTTGATGACAGTGCCAGTTTATAATTTTTTTTTCCTTTTAGCTGCACACAATGTCAGAGGGTCTCACAGTCAACATGATACCAGTGACAGCTGCGGGACCAGTTTGGAGGCAGCTGCTTTAAAAAACAGCCTCTGGGAATTCCTGTAGTTACATTCATAAATGGATCAACTCTATCATTTAGAAGTTCCCAGATGCAGTGAGAGCAGTGTAATTGTAAAGGACAGCTACACGAATGAATATCTGAAGAACAATGGAAACTGCCCATGGGAGTGAAAGAGCTGATACAAGATTAGACTTGAACTAAATGCCAAGACAGGACAAAGGAGAAATATGCTCCAAATGCACCCTGTGATGATAAAACACTGATCAAGAATATACCCCTAAAAATGTTTTGGATTATTACCTCTGATAAATCAAGCTGGTCTTCATGTTTATGAGCCTCAGCTTTGTACGGTTTCTATAGCAAATACTGAATAAACACTACAAGTGTATTAGTTTACTATTATTATTGTAATATTTCTAAAATGCAACCCACTCTTGTTTTTATTATACTTCTAGATCAGGAAAAGTAAAAATAACAGGTTTTTTATGATTTGCAGCACCCGGATTTGTAGGAGATAAGTTACTACAGACTCTTGATCTCCAGTTATACATTAATTTATTATAGTTAATAACTATACTGATGAAAATGGTGTTCATGAAGCTAAGGCGTGAATATTAGCGCTATTGTGCAGACAGAGGTCAATCAGAGTTCTCACAGCCCCTTTAAGTGCACCTTAATCTGTACCTAATCCCCTGGCTATTACAGGCCCACAGTTTTCACACATTGCTTTGCCAACATACATCAATCCTGGTCTGTGAAGTGTCCCCTGTTATTCCTGTTCCTCACCTTCCTTTAGGAGAAAAATATATGTCATTCTTAATGGTATAGTGAAATCTGTAACGTGGATAAACTGTACGTAGGGGGATCAGATTGAAGCCATTAAAATTATTTTCACTACATCCTGATGCAGAGCTGGAGCACTAATCTCCAGAGATAAAGAGCATCTAGCTGATTTACCACTTTAGTCCCCACTTTTAGCTTTGATGTTGTTATTTGTTTGCTCTGTAACTTTCATCTATTTTCTAGACCCTTGAGCATTCATAAGGTGTTGGCAACATAACTGTATTCAAATGTACTGTGTCTGGCTGATAGCTCTGAAGTGTTCAGAGCATATCTTCATTATCTGAACTGGAATTGCTTGACTTGTTGTAGAACAGATTATATTGATATGAAATAGGCTATTATACACTAGGAATACAGCGTTTAAAAAATCTTGTGGAATGGACATAATGCTTACTAGCTTTGTATTGATTTCTCCAAGCAGGAATTATGATCAAAAACTAATTTCAAGCTGAGTTAAGTTTCAGTAAGATTGAATAAAATTTTCTGTTAGTTCAATTACCACACATCAAAGAATGAGATAGGATTCAAAGAATGGCAGCTTGTTTGGAGTGATTTCTAGATTACTGAGATTCACTTGGAAACAGCTTCTAGGATTTACCAATGTACATTCAAAAAACCTCAAAGCTTGGTGCACCACTTTAAAATGATTCCTTTGCTCCTTATAGTTAGGAACTTTGATTTTCATCACTTCTTGCTGGTAGAATAGATAGAATAATACAGATATTAACTGCTTTTCTTTGCATGTCTGTATTCTTTCTTCTACATATGAATCAAGAGATTTTAAATACATGGAATATCCAAATTAAAGAGGCAATTAAAATAGAAAAAGTGTAATTTTTCTTATGGTTGAAGTCTGGCAACGAATTCTGTGGCTTCACTATATCCTTAAGGGATACTGAGTGTGAAGAACAAACACCTCTGGAGACAGGTTTTGAAACATTGCATAAATCATGACCTGTAAACAGTAGATGTAAACTGTTTTGATGGTTCACTGAAAAATGTTTCAGTGGCCATTTGGTATAAGAAATATTATTTTCCTCCCTTTCTATTTATCTTGGATGAAACATATAAGAACCGGGACATTGATTAGTGATTTTGGAGAACTTGCAAGAAGAAAGCAAAGAGAAAAAGGTATTGCAAAAGAACTGCAGTTTCTCACAGTCACCTCAAGAGACAAGCTATGATCCATTTGTCTTTGTCATTTTTCCATCAGTTATTTCCAGATATCTGCAGTAGCATGATCTTATTGTCAACAAATATCAGTATATAAAGTATAACATAGGCTTATGAGCACAAAACCCTGCAATGGCTAGACAGAGTTGCTCTTGGTACAGAAATGTTCAGGGCAAGGTCTGCAATTCTGTGACTGTAATTGTATCACAAAAGATATACTAAATGTAATATATTTCCTCAATAAATGTCTCCTTTGTGCCAAAATAATTTATTCTTCTGAAGTAGAGGCAGGACACCCAGAGTTTTGATTCCTACAGTAAATGAGGCTACTGCTAGTCAGGACATGCCAATCTTTTATCAATAGCATTTTAATTTCAGAGGTCGCAAGAAGCCACGACCCTTTTTCAGTCTTTAGATGAATTAAAGCTGCATCTACAGAAGGATAATTATATCCATCTAAATCCTACATATGAAAATGCTTATGCTCTTAACTATGCTTAAGACCTCATTTTTTTCTGCAGTTTCCTGAGGAGGGGACGTGGAGAGGGCGGTGCTGATTTCCAATCTGGGGTCCAGTAATAGCACTTGTGGAAATGGTTCTAAGAGTCACCAGGGGAAGTTCAGATTGGCCACTAGGAAGAATTCCTTTACTGACAGTGTGGTCAAACCCTGCAACAGGCTTCCTAGAGAAGTGATTGATGTCTTGAGCCTGTCAGTATTTAAGAAGCATTTGAACAATGCCCTTAGCAACATGCTTTAACCTTCCACCAGCCTTGAACTAGTTAGGCAGTTGGACTAGATGACCATTATATGTCCCTTCCAACTGAAATATTTTAGTCTAGTTTAGTCTTTTCTATGGATCCATTGAAAATATTCATAATATATGCATTATTATATTATTTGAGTCAAGCTTCTAAACTCACATAAACAAAGGAGATTCAGAATCAGACATATTTTTTCATGCCTATTTTAATGCAGGGTATTATGATAATGGGCACACTTGGCAAATCTAGAAATTTTATCTACAGCTATTTTAACCAAGTGTGAAACACAGAATTAATATGATACGATGGAAGGATTTTACATTGTAACTTTGCTATGTCATGTCAGTAGCACAGTAGCAGCTAAGTAAATATGGATACTTAATGGAGTATATTGCTAGAGCATTGTATATCAAATTAATGGCCCTATTTATAACTTGCATTTAATTTTCAATCATCTTGTCTTAAGACTGGAGACTAATTTTTTAAGTTGTTATGGAGTGTTCTTTTTTTCACCTTCCTCTCTCAGCCCCAAGATTAAGCACCACATTTTGAGCTGGCGTAAATTGTTATCACCCTTCTGAAGACAATGAAACAATTTCAATTTACACTAAAGGAAGAGTTATCCAAACAAAATAAAGAACCTGATCCCTTAGGGGAAGCAGGTACCCAGCTTCTCTGACTACAGCTATAGCTGAGAGTGTGAGAACATTTTAGGATTTAAGCAAAGGTGGCTTATTTGTACAGTTACCTTCTGTAATTAGTTGTGAATTTTTATTCCAAGTTAAGGAAAGCTATTCTTGTTGAATCATATGCAATTTACCAGGCTGTAAAAGATAGGGTACTAGCAATTAAAAATAAACCAATTTCCTATACTGTCAGCAAAAAAACCCAAACCAAACCAAACCAAACAACCCAACCAACCAGCCAAACAAACAACCCCCCCAACCAACCAACAAAAAAACAACCTCCCCTCCCCCAAAAAAAAGTCCTGAGTTTTAAGCTCAAGAAAAGTGTCTGTTCATGTGCAATATTCACATTATGTATGAACCTAAATAGCTATGCCTAGCAGCAATACAATTTAATAATTCATTATATCATACTATTACATTATTATTTTCTTCCAACTGCAAAGGTCTAGGCATCAGTACTGCAAATACATTGTGATATAAATGAACAACAATTTTTCATAAGTAATAAAAAAGCATACAACAAGAACAGATCTGACTTGACTTCATGTACTTTGTCCCTTCACATAACACCTTTACCGAATAATCAAAATGGCTTTATAAGCTCTTAATGATGGCATGAAATCCCAGGGTCATTTATCTACAATCAAACAATGTGACCTTTACATAAACTTGAAGTCCTGACAGTCACAATGACTGCTGATCAGCTTTCAGCATCACTGCACCACAGTAGCAGATGTTTGCAATTGTACTTGTTCCACCACCTCTCTAATGATGTGCAATTGTCTTGAGGGAAAAGCAAAAAGCCAACTTAATTTAAGGATCGAAAAAGTGTTTGCTTCAACAAATTAAGAGAAGATAGAGAAAGCAGACAGTATGAGATGTCTAAATAAGGCAAACCTTTAGGGATGAATTAGTCTGACTATATCTTTCATTAAGCTTACGAAAAAATAGAGCTGCCAAAAGTACCTAATAATATGAATTTGTGCATCTATTCATGCTTTGGCTGTTTCATCTCAATCAATATTAACTTAATATTAGCTCAACATAAATCTAGCTACTATTCTCAAAAGTGTTTCACATCCACTTCCCTGCAATGAAGGATGCTTTCATATTATGCTTCACATAGCACAAAGGGATGCATATGCATCTTACCTTCCTCGTTTCACCTCACCTTCCAACACTGTTATAATTTTGATGACATCTTATCCTGTTTCCAGTGATACACAGCCCATTACTGTGCTCATGGTCCAGACACAAATGAAAATACATCGTTAACAACATTTTGTTGCCAACTTTTAAGAAGTGGAAGGAGTGAGGGGGAAAGTAAAAAGAAAACATTCTTTAAATATTTTCATTAGCATTTTTTGATTTTAAGATTATTGAAAGGTTGTTTCATCAAGAAACCATTTGCTGTATGGTGTAGAAAAATATCTGTTTGTAGACTTACAGTCTGACATAATATAAATTTAGTGCTGTTATTTGTATTTCAGTTTTCCCCTTGTGGCCAACTTTCCTCCAGTTTGTTACCATATTAGGGCTATTTGAGAACCAGATTAATAATTTCATATATTCCCATATTTTGATTTCTTGTCAGCTGTAACTCAACATTTTTTAGTGTCATCTTTTTAAAGACTTTCAAAATATTGATGTTTATTATTCTGAAAATCTTAGAACCACTGCAGAAACTAACAGTCAACTTACAGAACTTTGAAAATAGACAATCTGTTTTTCCAAGCCTCACAAATTCAATAACCTTCTCTATCTCCTGTCCGGAGCATAAACCTGCAAAGCAGCAAATCCCTAAATTCCACACAACAGCATTTCACCTATGTGGGTCTCTAAGGACTGGAAAATCCATGTGAAGCTTTCCATTACTCAGAAATATTTCTTTCTGCAATTTCTCAGTGGGAATTTTTTGTCTTTTTTTTTTTTTTTATTTTAGTACTAAAAGTGAAACCAATGTTTGAGAAAGAACAGGCATTGATAAGATTTTCAAATCCAAAAACTGTTGACATACTTTCTGAGCTTGTACCTCAAATATGAAATGTCCTTCTACCAACTGGTCTACATAACTCCTTCCCACCCCTAATTCCAACAAAAGCATATGTTTAATACACACATGCACTCATATACAAATCTATGTTTCAATTATTATTCTAAAAGTCTCCTTCAAATTTTGTGTTCAAGATGGAAAAAGCTATGAAGGAATAGTTTAGCTAGACCCCTCTGTATACTGAATTAACATCAGGTTACCAAGTAAAAGCCGCATCATCTCCTCTGTCTTACCTCCACCTCTTCACAATGACAAAATTACGCCGTCAAAATACCTTTTTATACTTAATATATTTAACTCATGAGAGCAAGAAATTAGAATGCCTTACTGTGCCCCAAAAATAGTGCTGCCCATGGTATAACCTCTTAGAACACCAAACGTTGACCTAAAATACCAGTTGATCTAGGAACTAGACTTCACTGTCTGCTATAGAGAAAGGCAAAAAGGCTATATTGTCATTGCCAGTTTAACCAGGGAAAGGGAAAAGGGTAAGATGGGACTTTTTCCTAACTGCAATTCTAGAAATGGGCCTTACTCTGTGATATTATTGGTTTAATAAAGTTAGACTTAACCATATTACAATTCTAACATAGAAAGCATAGCACTTCAATCAGTCCAGTTAAAATTTCTCATTACTAGTATGTACACAGAAATATTCTTCCTACGGACTGACTGGGATTCTTGAAATGCCTACAACACAGTGTTCAGGACTCAGAGTAAATATTTCTTGTATTTTAGCTCATTTACAAAAGCAGCCTTCTCTAACAATAAGTCATCAAGGACATCAGTTTCTTCTTTCAGTGGCAAAACAGACTGCTTCTTACCGTAACACATAATTCAATACACTGATAAAGCTGATCCAATGCATTTGATTTTTTACCTGTGCCAGAATTGGACAGATAATTTATAAAGCAAGCCTATGGTTGTAAAAAAGAATGCTGCATTCTAATTTGTCTTTAAACTGTTGGAACATTTGAGTGTTGCAGTGAGTTCATGAATAGCCCAGCATTTCCTCACAGTGTGTGCTGTGGGTTAAGGTATCAACTCAGTACAACACATAAATATGACAGGACAAGTGAGATGACTCCTTGAAGGCATGTTCAGCAGGACCGGTCAGAGAATAAGATTTCTCCTGAGGTTTACATCTCTAATTTCCATTGAACTACCAGGGACAGCTATGAACAAATGACATGAATGAGAAGAGAAGGTGTATGGAATGCTGTTGGTTCTCAAATGATATCTAACTTCCTTCAAATTTAAGGACAACAAATCAGTCAAAGTCCATATTTTCATCAGCATTTCTCAGCAGTTTAGACTTGTGGATGCTGATATGGGAAAGAAAATAAAATTCCTCTTTGGGCTCAAGGTGCTCATCAGCCATCTGGAACTGCTTCCCCAATCTCATCCATTATGTAAATGAGGTGTACTATTCGTTATGTTTCATCTACTGATACTAATACATTAATATGGATGTTACAGCTTAATCCCCTGAGAAGGAATTGGTTTCATATCACTCACTGGCTTGAGATCACATCCCATTTCTTTTAATGGTCCTGTGGCATTAGAGGTCACTTGATTTTTAATAAAGCAGATTTTTGTGATGTCAGTAAAATGGTAGCTACCCCTCCTCATTTCCTTATTTTTTTTTTCTCTTCCCCAGAAATGATAGTATTTCAGACCATTGCAAATCTAATTTGTTCTATGAAACTAGTTTCTTCGTTTACCTTCATGTCTTTTTACTGTTTCAGAATAAAATAGCTGAAAAGTTCTTTCCTTATCCTTAGGATAAAGATGGGGTGAAAGTGCCAAGGGAAATTGTTAACAGAACTAGTAAGGAGATATAGACAGGAGCCGAATAAAAGTTCTTTTCAATGTTTCATATGTCTTTGATTTTTGATATATTAAATGAGACAATTCAATCTGGTTATATGATACCTGTGTAATCAGTCCTTAGTCACTCAAGTGAGCAAGTTGAAAAGAATGAGTAAATAAGCATTATGGCTGTGTCCTTGAAAGACATAGTTTGAAAGTGCAGCAAACTCAACTGAGTCACTTTTATAGCTATGACATACCATCTGGGATTGAGCCCTGTCAGAATAGGACAGCACACTTTGATGGAAACAGTAGGCGTATTCCATTCCAGTACCATTTACCTTTGAAATGAATACTCACTATATGCCAGGGATTTAACATGCTTGCTCAGTATTCCAAATCACCTATAGTGTAAAAGAGGAAAGAAAAGTATGAAGTGTAATTAAAATCTGTCATTTAGCACAGATAATTTCAATATGATTCTTCTGTATTAAAAAGCTACTTGCCAAAATCAGGGCAGAAATGAACTTTAAATGCAATATGAGCTTTCACTGAGCCTTATGAAGAGAACTATTTGACTAGAAAATATAATCAAATTGGTTTTTTAAGTTATGGAAATGTATTGCAATCAGTCAAGAAAAGTAAAACATGCAGCTGTATTGAATACATGCATGTTATTAATAAATAATTTCAAAACTCTGGGATTTTTTCTTGATTACTTGAGCAACCCCGGGGTCTTGAACAGGACTATTTAAATGAGAGAAGACAACCAAGTGGGATTCCAGCAACTATTCCTCTGAAGATAATGGGCTTCATAGAAAGTAACAGTTCATAATTTTTAGTATTATATGAGGATACAGCATAAGTTACCTTTAATAAAAATACAAAAATAAATTTAAAAATGAAAGAATTAGTCAGCTCACAATTTGTCCATATTGAGGTTGGTTCATCAAATCATAAATCATAAGATGCAATAATATGCAGTTTGAGATTAGCTATAAATATATTATTATTTTACATAGATAAGCATACTATTTTCATATTTTGGACTATTACTCCATTTTCTTATTATATATCTGCATTTACCATCTTGAAAGACATCATATTATTTTGCTTGATAGTGAAATTGAGATAAAAATACATTTTTCATTATCCATTTTATCATAAACAATATTAGCAGACATTCATTTGCATTTTAAACATGAACCCAAAATGAGAATGATGGATAGAAACTGTTTCTGCAAGAAGTTATCTCCTTTCACATCCTGGAAGAACAAATTCTCTTCACTGATATCAGCAACTGTAAAGAAACTATGGTGTATTATTCTGTAGGACTAGCTCTCAGATGCCCAATTTCTGACTAAAGGATGGATTAGTACTAGCCCTTTTTACATATTCAGCACCTGTGTTTTTCTTTACACTAAGCTTCAGTTTAGCAGGGACAGGGAGATGTTAGCAAACAGTATTTATTCTTGTTTGGTGAAAAGAAGTTTTCTCGAATTTTAGCTCTGCTATTACTTATCTGCTTTTCCACATTATTTCTGCACATTGTTATTTTCACACTTTCTGAATTTAGTCACAGAGGTGGCATTTAGCTTTATGGCTAAACTATCAAATCCAGTATTGTTCTTTACTCAGCACATCCTATTTGGAGTTTGTTTGTGTGGTACTATATGATATGCATTTGCTGCTTGCAGCAATACCTAATTGCGAGCACACTTCTCCTCCAGCAGAGTGCTGGCGACTTTTGAACAAATTATGTTTTAACACTAATATCAAATGCAATATTTAAAGCAGATTTATCTTCAGAGTTTTGCAAGGGAAAAATTATGCTGTTTCTATTGCTTCTGTTTACTACGTTGTTATTCACTGATGCTAAATGTCAGGTATCAAGAGTCAACAGTACCAGTTAACAGTTTAATTAGCATTGCAAAGATATCTTATAATTGCACTCTTATTTCAGTCAGCTGTGAAAGTCTGCTACAGATCCAAATAAAAGAAGAAATAAATTAAAACTAAATTATTTGAAATACTTTGTTTAAAGCTGTCATGTTGAACTTAAAATATATTGATTAATTCTCAGCTGGAACATCTTATAGAACAATACATGCATAGAAACAAAAGATTGCCAAATATCATGGCACAGCTGGAAAGAAACAGGCTAGTAACACATTGTTTCTAAAAAGGCTAATTTGATCTGAATGAAATGAATAGCTTTGAATTTCTTCAGCAAGTGCAGTTTGCAAAGTCATATTAATTTCACCAAATTCAAGCTTGTATTGTACTTGTGCAAAAAGAGAAACGTTTGTTAACGCAGATTCATCTTGTAAGTAAGGTATAGAATCCAAATATTTGAGACCCAGGACATTATTTCAGTTTTGCAAAAGGAATTAGTTTTGCATTCTGCACTATGCTGTAGGATAGATTGCACCCATGTCAGTAAGTTTGGTGAACACAGGAAATAAAAGCATCACTGTGTATCTGAGTCATGTATCCCCAATTTTCCATCTACTCACAATGCAGCATGGGCTATTTTGTTCTATATTGAGGATCAAGTATCAGCATCCTTCTAATCATGAGCATTCTCCATGCCAAAATGTGGGTTTTCCTCCAAGCAGTGTGGATGCTGAACAAGTGCAGACTTGCTAACGGGCTTAGAGTTATGCTCAAAAGCCATGTAGACAATCAGAAACAGGCTGCTTCAGTTCCTCAGGTGAGTTAGTATTATATACTTTTTAGTATTTATGTTTTTATTTGTTCTGCCAGGTTATAAGTGTTATCCTTTAGTGATGTGGGAGGCATTACAGGACCTGCACTTCCAGATCATGATATGATTTTAATTATCTGTGTTAACAGATTTGAGTGAAGATAAACAGTTTTTCAACTCATTTTACAGATAAGAGTTTTTTATCCATTTAGGAAGGATTAATGAAGGACAATTTTATACCACAAACATGAAAGAGCTTGGCAATTCTAAAACAGACTTAAAATTTTATAAAAATCTATGTTTTGTTTCCATATGCACAATGATGGTATGATTGTTCAATTTAAAAAAGTAAAGGTCCAAGTAGGGGATGAAGATCTCTCAAGAATAGTTCTTAATTGCTGATTCTTCTAAAGAATGAGAAGATAGCAAAAATGGCTTGTGAAAGAAGCAAATCCTGAAAAATATCCTACTCTCCGCTTGCAAGCTGAGGAGATCAGTTTCCAATGAAAAAAAAGGCTGCCTGTCTGCCAAGCAGTTTAGGGGCAGATCCTGAAAAACTGGCAGAGAATACACATTGAAGAAACCTCCCTGAAATAATACTGAAGCCTTTCTGGGTGGATGGGACAGGGTAGATTCTACATATCCACACCTGTCAGTAAGCTCAGAACAGTGCTGTGCCCGAGCCTAATGTGTGATAAATGCATTGCTGTTATGTGAAGAAAAGTCTTTCTGAGAAAGTTACTGTCTGAGAAAACAGGTCTCTAACTTGTGTTTCACCCTCATCTTGCTTTTCTAACTTAAGTACAGATTCTTAATGAGGTTGACATATGTTGCAATTGCTGCACTTGCTACTAATAACAAGCCCTAAATCTTTCTGATCTTTCTCCAACAAAAAAATTTTTAAGAAACTACTGGGAAACAACTCATGGCTCATAGAGCCAAACTTCTGTGTAGGGAAGAACAGGGCTGCCTTTTTTTTTCCAGTGAAAATAACAATTCAAAGTCATTTTTTGAACACTCATCTGGGACTGGTAAGTCTCATTACAAAAACACAGATGTAGGCACTGGAAATTAATTTTGTGCCTTTGTCACCTTCTGGGATGGAATTAACTAGTGCCCTGAAGACTGCTCTCTGCAAACCTAGTCTTGTATTCTTCTTTGCTAGTTTGTTTCTTCCCTCTTCAACATCCACGCAGCATAAAAATAAAACCTATTGACCCTGTTTCGGCAGTGATGAAATCCACTGGTGTTCCTTCTTTCAGAGAGCAAGGGGAGGCAAAGATCTGAGTCTGCAGAAATCTCTGGTAGGCACACCAGTTTACTCTCTACCTTTTGTTCAGACAAAGCCATGCATTGAATACAAAGGCAATTCTAAATGTCTTCATTCTGTTAATCAGCATCAGTACACATCACAGCAGTTTCAGCAAATTGTTTTTTCAGTACATGACTCATTGCTGCGGGTGAGCAGTACCATCAGGACTGCCCCTAGACAGAAGGCTGCAGAGAAGCCCCTGCTTTGAAAACACCTCATTCCTATTCTCTTTCTTTGCAAACAGTTCTAAATTGAAGATTATTAGCTGTATAAAATCCAGCCAGGGAATTTCAAGCTGCTGACATTGTGGCATTGAATATACAGAGCTCAGCAGCAAGACGCCAGCAGCAATCTGAAACAATCTTCACTAGACCCCCCCATCTCATAACTACAGATTCAGAGCATCGCTGGATATGCAGCCTCCCAAGGTTATTGAATAACAATCCCATTTCTGCTAATAGTAGATGCTCCTAGTTCTCTTATAATTAGTCACTGTGGAGTTTTTATAAAGGGTATTGAGTTGAAAGTTATTGCTGTGAAGGAAAACACACATACACACACACGCAGAACAGAGGACATTATTCTTCTGCCACTCATTAGCAATAGTCACAGTTACCTCTGGCACTTTCTGTATACATTGAGGGCCTTTCATGCTCTGCATTCTCTGAGTGATTATTGTGCTGGGAGAAGTTGGCACCTGAACATCTGCAGATCCCCTAAAGCCAGTTAAGTCAGTTCCCTAGGCAATGGCCACCTAACTTAAACACAACAGATATTCCTGGATCTAGCACGAATTTAACATTAAATCTTTCCTCAGCAGACAATATGACAGTGCTCCCCATTGTGGGTGAGTGAGCCTGTTCTCTCTGTATTGTAAACTGCGAATGGCTGGAGAGCAGGGGTCCTCCTTAATTTATGGTGATCTTTACCATTTTTGTGGTTTTAAATAGAAGTTTCATAACTGATGATTCAACAATGGTATGGTCAGCAGGCTGGCATGACATCAGATTGATGCCATAAACATCAGTATGTCTCACACTTCACAACTAAAGGTCAAAGGAATGAGGCGTGAATAGGTAAACAGGCTCATCAATAATAATATATTTTATTTTCCAGACTGATGAGCCGTAAGTTAGATTGTTAGCACTCTGTGATGTGTGGATGCTGGCAGGTTTTAATACCCATAAAGACAGCTGTATCTGCAACAAGGGAAACTTAAATTTTAGTGTAAATATTGGATAGATGAATACTGCAATTACAGATTCCAGAGTATTTTCACCATAATCAGCGCTGAATGCCCTAACCTAAATAGCACAGACTGGATTTGGGTCCCAACTGGTCTATCCTTTCACTGCTGAAGAAATGTAGAGCCCAGTTATGGCACTCTGCAGAAATCTGACAAAAAAGTGTTGCCTGAAGGGAGTGCACGTGCATGTGCAGTGCTGCAGTGATAAGAGTGCTCCGCAGTGTCTCCGGGATGTGTGCTTGCTTTGAATGTTCAGATCCATGTAAACACATCAGCATCCATCTGCCACTGCCCTTGCCTTCGCCAGTGACTGCATAATTTGCATTTTAATGCAGAGGTTCTCTGCAGAGTTTGCCTAAAAATCACATTTGTGAAAATTAGTTCAATTACTCTCTCTTCTTGGTCCTTCCAAACTCTCTGGGAGAACCATAAAGTAAAATTTCTGGCTGAACATCAGGAAACACAAGGTCTGTTTTTTCCAGTCGGGTAAGGCTCAGTGTTTTCACCATTTTCGATTTGCAAAGGTCTGTGTCATGTGAATAACCATGAAGTCATCCAAACAGAAAGGATGGATCACTCTATAATAATATAATTTGTTTTCTAAAACAAAGAGAAAGCATCACACATTTTCCCAGAGGATAACTGAAGCTTCTTTTCCTGTGGTATTTCATTATTAACAAGATTTCTCCGCTAAACCACAAAAATTAAACCATTTGTACACTGCAAAATTCACAGCTCATGTTTTGCTAAACTAAACAAGTATATTTATAATTATCAAACAAAAATACTCTTAAAGTCACTTTTACAACTATATATTTCTGTCATTTGAAACCTAATTTTTTTCATTGCCCAAATCTATTCATTTTCATTTCAAAGGCTGTTGTTTTCCATTCAGTTCCAGCACGATCAACTATTGTTTCCCCTATTGCACCTCTATCAGATGTTCTGCAGGTTGACAGTTATTACTGTGTGCCAGGAGAAAATGAAGTCAGCAGTTACATGTGTTATTTCCATGACTGGCATTCGTGATATTATCCTAATCAGTGTATCATTCAGCAGTCCTCTCACCTCATGCCCAGGCTTGATTTAAGATACATTTTGAAAGCACAAAATCAGTGTGTGTAACATTCTATTCTTTATCTGTTCCAGTACAGAAATAACCTTAAAAGTTACATATTACTGAGGCTACTTGCGATTCATTAAACTAATATTCTGCTCCTGGTAAATGATCTGTGTCCTATGAAAGGATATAAAAAGTTAGAGGAAGCTAGACCTGAATTTTTTTTACTTTTTTAAGTGACACTTAAGATAAAATTTGTGCATGAAACGTGAGGAAAATTTATTGCTAGTATGTAACAGCACTTTTGTATTAAAAATATATTTTTACTTTGTATTTCATCTTCTTAGACAATGTCTCTAGATTATTTCATCATTTTTGAATTCCTTTTTTCTTATTAGACACCTTTTTTTTTTTTTTCCCCAGTGACATGACATGTCAGTGTTCTGACATGCCAACACAAGACTGTGGTCCATTTGCAGGAGGGATTAAAATGTTTGTGCATTTTTATATATGCAAAATTATTGTATTAATATTTAAATATGTATTTTATACCAGAAGTGTTATGTTAACATTTTAAATTTATATGCTATTGCATATTGTTATTTAAATTTCATATATATACATATATATTGTGATTTTGGAACAAGACTGTTTTCAGGCTCTCAGCTTTTCTAACTACATGTGTGATGAGAAACTGAATTTGTGGTTTAATTATATATTGAATTAGAAGCTTAGAGACATTATGAAAACACACAAAAAATTGAATCCTAATGTAGAACTCTTTATTGTCAGTCATGGAAATTTGAAAATAATTTTTCAACAAAGACTAAGTTTTCTTTCAAACAAAGAACAAACTTAAGAGGAAAAATTCATACACTTTCAGTGAAACAAGGCTTTTTAAGAAGACATAAAATTACTGGTCATGAGAAACATATGAGAACAATACACAAGATTACTGAAGTTTGGATGCAACTTCTGGACATATTAATATGAAGGTGAATTATCAGGGAATAATATTTCTCTTCTTTTATTTTTACAGAGAAAAAGGCTGATTTATTTCTTTCAAAAGACGATTTTGAAACATCTTTGAATGAAGATGGTAGAAAGAAGTAGGTGCAGTAGAGAAATCAGAAATTTTAAAGCAGAACCACTTTGGAAGTCTCAACATATTCATGGCAATTTTAAAATAAACTGTAAAGATTAAACAAACATTTCAGAGTTATTAGCTTATTTCAATTTATAGACCAAATAATTCTATAGTATAATTTTCCTTCAATTTTTTTAATATCTTTTTATTTTACTGTGTAATTTGAGAGAGAATGGGTAGAATTAAAATACGTGAACTATATTTCCCAATTAGCTCTAAGATAAAATATTTTTGTGTGAGTACAATCTGAGTAGAAACGTATCTCTGTAAAATTTCTGTTCTACAATAGTGCAAGTACTCTCTTCAAAATATCAACTAACTAGGCATATGTCTAGAGATCAGTTTAACGCATATGCAGAAACAAGAATTTTTTTTTATATTAGGAATAATATCCAAATTCAATACAATTGGAGCAACAACGTAATTTACAAGGTGATTAATTTTGTTAATGTTGCCGTTACATTTCAGTTATAAATAAATCTACATCTTAGTGGAATTATAGAAGCTGCATTTATTGAACTTAGAGTTAACATTGTCCATAACTTGCACAAGCAACTGCATTAATCAAATGGTGTTTTAATATGTGAATTCCATTTGCTAAAAGACCTACAGTTTACTTTGTTATGAAGCCTCTTTATTTGTTTATGAATTATTTGTTAAACGCCTTTTGAAAAAAAAACCCTTAAATTTGTTTTTTTCAAAGTATTAGTTTTCTTTGATAAATAGCCATAAATATATCAATATAATTTTTTCTTACATGAATCCAACAGCATTTTTTCTAATTGTGGATGAAGAACATTGAAAAGAAGAAAAAGAAAAAATGAAGAAACTGCAAAAAGCATCTACTGGACAATAATGAAAAAGTTATTTCCTGGTCTGCTGTTTCTGAGTATGGGAATTCAGTTTTGAAAACCACAAGTGATGTCCTATAAATTAACAAAATAGTATTGATAATACACTAGGGGTTTTTTAGAATACTGTTTACATTTAAATACAGTATTAAATTAAAAAAAAATGGAAAACTGTTTTAAACCAGTAAACATTTCTGAAAAGAAGCATTTAGAATGTTGACATAGAAACTTCAATATTACACACTTTCTCCCTTTTTTTGACTAAATAGTCAATAGTTATTTCTCCATGACACCTTTCTGTTTAAAAGGCTTCAGAAGGAGTACTATGTTACTTAATTTTTCTGGTTTTAAATAACAAAATTTTGGCTTCAACATATGCAAGGAAAAAAATTAAAAATAAAGCCTTCTATAGTAAAAGAAGAGGATTATTAAACCACAGTGTATTATCTGATTTTATTCTGATGATACTTGATAATGACATATGTCAACAGGAAGTTTATCTTTCTGAAAAAAAGAGTAAAGAAAAACCATAAAATCCTTCCCAAATTTGTGGCTAAAAAAGCAACAGATCTTCCTATGATGAGGGTTTCTTCTGTAGAGAATTGAGCACCTTAATGAAGAAAAAAAGATAAGCTCCTCAAAGCAAGAAAAAGCTTGGAAGTAAAGGGGTTTTACCATGTTATTTATTTTACAGCTCATTTGATCTGGCCTCAGTCCAAAGGTCAAAGCCAGTTGGTGACCCATGGGAAGTGTCCTCCTTTGAAAGGCACTAGGAATTTCAGGGCCTAGTTTTCTCTGTTTACCTCAGAGCAAACTGTTATGGGAAACTCTACTACCCCAAACATTTCTAAGAGAAGACTGATCAAAACTTTACAGTACATACTTCTAAGCAATGTGGGCTGGAGGACACATCCTCACTACTGCCACGGCCCTGAGGGTGCCCATGGGGTCGGAGTACCCTGGACAGTCGCCCAGGACCCCCCACACTCTCTGCGTCTGCCCTAGGGCTCCATTTCAGCCTCAGCTGATGATGTTTGGGAATGGCTCAATGGGGAGCTGGGCCACAGCTGGATCCTGATACCCCATTTGGGTGAGACTATGTCAGCTGGGAAATATCAAGGAAGGGGAATGGCACAATCTGCTTGACCGTGAATTGTGTCCTTTACTCTCAGGCACAGAGAATGAGCTCAGGCTCCAGTCTATTTCAGCCACCAGTGTAACATTAACCTGAGGAACCTCAGAGCCTATTTCTCTTGGCCTATTTCTTTTGGGCACTGTAAAGAGTAAATACCACTGAGTATGTGACAGTCACATGATTGTCATTGGGCTCAGTCACTTTCAAAACAACAGTGAGAAACATTACAAACCTCAAATCTGAGCTCTCACTTCTGGGCCAGAGCATTAGCTTAATAAGAGGAACACCTCTTGCTATTTGAGATTCATCATCATGTGTAGTTTTCCTGACTTAATTTTTGGCACAGTAGTAAATACACTATTCTGGAGTCCCTCAGATTCCAAGTTACAGTGCTTAGCTGTACTGAAGGTAGGAACCAAAGAGCACCACAGATATTTGCTTTGTTTGTTAGAGACAATAAAAGAAAGAAAAAATGTGCTTTTGCTAATCCAGTTACTTGCATCAAATGCACTTACAAAGACTGAACAACAAGAAACAATTTCTGCTTTGATGCCCCCTGGAAAACATTTCAGAAACCAACAGAGGAGCTTTTCTATTAGACACTCAAGTGCTTGTCACCATTCTCCTATCAAAATCACTCCTTCTTTAATCACTGTAATATGAAACAGTTTGCATTTGCAAATGCAGCATTGCAGAGAGGCAAAGGCTGGCATGTACCTTACTCTACTAATAATACTTATTAATGTGATTTAGTGTACTATAATTTTGTTGTGCGCTTGTTGAGAATTAATCCCAAAGTAGGTGACATTTGCTACAGTTCTAAATGTACAGAAATCAACGTAATATGAAAGTATTTGCTTGCCCAAAGACTTTAGAGAGGTCTTGCTATTTGTTCCAATGTATGACTGCTATATTTGGGTGAAAGAGGAAGTAGAAGAAAATGTCTGTGTGACAGATTTTTTTAATTAGTTCAACTCTTCAGTCATGTAAATAAGCAATCACTATTGGTGTAAATGACATTTTCATATACTTAACATAAATTCATTACCTGATATTCCTTTTCCTCTTTTCCCCTCAATCCAAACCAAACCTTTACAAAATTAGGACTCTGTTTCATATGTGTCATCTGGCAGATAATTGCTGTAAACAGTGAAAAGTAAGGAACATGAGGTAAAAAGTAGAGGTGCATAGTGCAACATATTTGGGAATAAGCAAACTATGAAATTCCAATGTTGGGATAAGAACCTGAATTTTAAGACATATCCCTGAGCTACTTTTTATTTTAAATGGTAGAAATTTTACTTTGAGAGTATAGTTTCATGGCCCCAAGATCCAAAATAATCCTGGCAAATATTCAGCGTTAAACTATAGTGTTTAACTTAGGAATCAAATTATTATATTCCTAGAAGCAATCAGAAAAACAGGCACCTCTAGAATTTGAAATAACCTTTGGAATCACTTTGGACAAGACTGTGAATCCATGCTACCTCCATGGCTGGCTGCTGAAAGTATGTTAAATGAAGTACATTACTCACACTGTTTCCTGGCAGACTAGTAGGCTACTTCGCTTAGCATCCCAGACTTTCCTCCATTAAATATGAGCCTGAAAACTTATTTTCACACGAAATTTCCTAATTTCTTTGTTCAATAAAGAATTCAAAATCAGGATTTGCTGCATTGTGATCTATGCTTCATGTCAAATTATATAAGCCAGGCCTCATTTCCTTTCTTGACTTCAAGTAAGAAATATAGTATATGTTCACACACAGACATTGTCTGTCATACTGAGTTCATAAAACACTTTGCAGATGCCATTCTGCTGACTTAAGTAGTTATTTAGCTGTTTATCCTGTCTTACCCTAATTAAGGTAAAAATTGATAGGGTCTTGCTAAACTGAGGACTTTCACAATGCCTGTTGTTCTGGTTTAAAACTAGTTTAACTTTTTTAGGAACTGTAATGGCGCAACAGCTTTTGATTCTTTAAACATGTGAACGGTTGATTAAGTACTCCTTTTCTGCACTAGTAAAGTAAAAGACATCAGAGACTTACACTGTTCAACACCTTATTAGAAGTACCAGATGTTAGCTGGTCAAAGCACTGTTACAAGGGATCTGTGGAAATGATGTTTTAGGAATATTTTTCATTTCTCAAATATTATAATAAAGTAATACTATAGTGAATTCTACAGTTGAAAACAGTAAACAACAGATTAAAATGCAGTTAAGTATGCACAACTGAACTATATTCTCGGTTCTTTTCTTACAAGAAATGCAGATATAAAGGTAAATACAGTAATACAGGTGAGCAGATTAAAATGAGTGAATTCTCCTTCAGTCTCACAACACAGTCATTGGCACCATAAAGAGAATAAAGGAGTGCCAACCCTTTCTGTCATTGTGTAAATCACTTTAAGGGAATTAATTTCCTTGAACTTCAGACAAACTGCTTAGCTCTTAAAAGGCTAAAGTAGTCATTCAAGTACCTTTGATAGGGGATAAAAATGACCATATTCAAAGGCAATTACCCATTTTCAAAGCCAGGTATGCAATGCTGTAGTTTTACAATCAGTTTAAAGCAGATTAAGCTGTCAGGGCTGCACAAAGAGCTGGCTTCATTGTTCTGCAGTCCTATTTCTCCCTTGTGTCAGCACAAGCATTTACCTTTGAGTTAAAACTAAACAGTTGGTTTTTTGTGTTACGTTAGTTTTAAGCAAGATCAGTTCTCTGACCTGTTTCACTGTACAGCTGTACAAAGCTTTCCCAGGAGGGAGAAGATGGCAGGGAGGTGAAAGGGGAGTGATGGAAACACGTCTGTTGGCATCAGTGCCAGATGCTGCTGCTGCGAGTTGATTGTGAAATTGCAGCATTAGACACAATAGGTTACTGCCTCCACTGATTACAGATGGGACCTCACTGGCTGGCTGAGGCTATAGGGCAATAGAAAACACCCTAAAAATACGTCTATAGAGTAGCTGAAAAAACTCTCTTTAAAACATTAAATTTTTCATATAGAAATATATTTCTCAATGAAATAGAAAGGATTTTCTTTTCACCTTAGAAGACTTACAAACATGCTGCATGTATAAACCTAAAGAGGGTGATTTTTTACAGAACAAAAAAAATTCATTTTCAGAATACTAAATGGACACGTATTGTACGTATATTTAAATTTTAACTATGCACAGGGGTACTAAACACACAGTCTAAGTCATATGGAAACATGAGAGAACTAGACCCACAATATATCTTGACTACAGTTCCTATCAAAGGCTGGAGTCATTTGGGATTCATATGGATTGATTAAAAAAATTAAAAAGGGAAACTGTAATGGAAACCATATTTCTGTTCTGTTGCCAGAAGGGATTATAGTATCTTGAGTACTGCGTACCTCTCAGAATGAATAGTGGGCACAAAAAAAGGGGAACGAAGCAGCATGAGGAAAGGGAGGAAAACAAGCTTACATTTGTTTTTATCTCTTACAATATTAATGATTCGAAAGCGATAATTTGGTATAACAAATAGATCTTTCATCTTTTAGCCCACCAGACAGTGAAGAAACTCAGACTAGTGGCAAAGCATTTTCAGAAGAGGAAGGGGGAGAGGGGAATCTCCTAATGGAGTAAAAGCTTCCAATTAGTTTGCAAACAGGGCAGTTAGATGTTTTTCCAGAGACAGAGGATGGTGTTTTTGAGAATGATTTGCTTCTCAGCCTTCCAAAGACTTGGCAGTAAATTTCCTCTGCCCGTGACAAATAATCTATTCTTAAGTGAAGTAGAGCTGATACAGATATAGGGACAGAATTTCTCCACCATTTAAGGAATTGATTACTAAGTTATGCAGGACCCTCTGGATTCAGCAGTCTTTTGTGTTCTTGCAATTTCTTATTATTTGTGGTGGATAATTTAGCTACAATTTAAGAATTACGTCTACCATGCAAAACACTTGTCTCATGTATGGAATTAGGGTTTCCATGGAAATTTGCCAGTAAAATGCCAGAACGCTAGTGAAATTCAAAGTTTGCCATACATGTAAAACACAAAGCTTTCTGAGATTGACCTTCCCTCATATTTTTTAAAAAATTATCTGGAAGGTATTGATAGAGGCAAGCAGTGAATTTGGCTAGAAGAAAGGTACTGAAAGATGTAACAATACAGGCAGCAGTGTTCTGTTTCATATTGAAACTTAATTTTTAGATTATCCTAAATCCTGAACTTCAAGCAGTAGTCAGATATAAATTTGATCGAACTAGCTTGGATAAGATCTGAATTTGTCTTTTTAGCTGATTTTCTATGTGCTGTAATAGATCTTTGTCTGACTGTAGGTACCAGTATCCTTCATGGCCTCATGTGACAAGACCAAGTTCAAAGTGCTGCACCTGGGTCAGGGCAACCCCAGGTGTTGATCCAGGCTGGGGGATGAAGGGACAGAGAGCAGCTTTGCTGAGAAGGACCTGGGGATGCTGGTGGATCAGAGGCTGGACATGAGCTGGCAATATGGGCTTGCAGCTCAGAAGGAAAATCACATCCTGGGCTGCACCAAAAGCAGCGAGGCCAGCAGGTCAAAGGAGGGGATTCTGCACCTCTGCTCTTCTCTGGTGAGACCCCGCCTGGAATGCTGCATCTGGCTCTGGGATCCCCAGCACAGAAGGGACCTTTCCTCCTATGAGGAAAGGTTGAGAGAGTTGGAACTGTTCAACCCCCAAAAGACAAGGCTTCAGAATGACCTAATTGCAACCATTCAGTACCTGAAGGGAACTTACAGGAAAGAAGGAGCAAGACTATTTACAAGACCATCTGGTGACATGACAAAGGGAATAGGTTCAAATTGAATGTAGGTTTAGCTTGGATATTAGGAAAAAGTTCTCTATTGTGAGGGTGGTGATGCACTGGAACAGGTTACCCAGCATAGTTGTGGGTGCCCCATCCCTGGAAATATCCAGTGCCAAGTTGAATAGGGCTCTGAACAACCTGGTGTCGTTGAAAGTGTTCCTGCCCATGGCAGGGAGGTTGGAATTGGATGATTTTCAGTCTCCCCTTCTAACTCAAAACATTCTATGATTTTGTTTTCTATGATACTATTCCTGACCAATGTCACCAGATAGGTCTAGTAAAGTATTCACATTTTCTCTTCAGAGAAATGTTTTCTTCAAAACATGTTTGCAAATTGTGATTTTCAGAGAATAATGGTCCTGGCTCCGCTCTTGTTTTTCTATCTATGACTGGGGGAAGTCAAAATGCCAGATTTGAAACAGATTCTCCTATTTTCACCTCTCACTGAGGAAAACATAGTTTCAAAGATTATAATCTGCTTGATTTCAGCCTTTTTATGTCTGACTCACTTTAGAAATTAGGCCTTCATCTTGCAATAGAAACAATCACATCTGTTTTCATGAGTTTTCTGGTTGTATTTAAGCAAAGTCTTCTCCAATTAAATGTAATGGGAAAATAACTATCGTCTGAATAAGGAAATTATTCTTCTGCACTCCATCAGATCATCTTGTTTCTTTCTTAATATTATGATCCACTTGTTTTTGTATCAAATATAATGATTTTATACTACTTCTACAACGTGGATGTAGTCACTGTTTAGAATATATGCATTTTATTCTCTTTTAACTAACTAAAAATTATGTGTATAAGCCTTAATGCCCTCATACACTAAAATATTTGAAAATTTATCCCAGTTAGAAACTGAATGGTCTCACAGGATTATATCTGAAACATATTCTTCCTTAGTTTTATAAACTTTATAACTTTGGGAGTCTCAGATTTTTCATGTAAATTTTTCATTGTTTTATGCTATTCCTCAGCCCCTAACAATATGACTGAAAAGATTACTTCTGCTACTTTCCACAATTCTCACCCCCTGCCCTGGAAATTTTTTTTTTAGACAGGATAGATACTAGCACTGGTTTTGATTGCAATTTGACATTATGCTCTCTATATAAATACCAAAATATAAAGGATATCAAATAGCAATGGAAAGTCATATTTGTTTAACTGTGATTAATGTAATTATACAAATGAGAAATGTTGGAGAAATGATGAAATACTCCCTTTTTAAAAAGTAGCTGACAAAAACTGGGAAAAAAAGACTGTGCACATCTGAAATGTGATACTGTGGTTAATTATCTTACAAGAGGAAGAAAACAGCTAATATTGTATTAAGACATATATTAAGATATTATTCAATGGGAAATTATATCAACAGAAGTTTCAGAAAAAAAATAAATAAAGGTTTTGTGTGGCCTTTGGCCTAAATCCACAACAAAATCTGGAGCAACTTACATAAACAGTAGAATCTGAAGTTTCTATGACATCATTTATGGAATTCTAATTAGCACATAGACTCATGAAACTGTCAGACTCCAGAGACTGAAACAGAAAATTAGGACTATGGAAATATGATTTGTACTACTCCATTTTCTGTAATCTCTTTTGAATGCTAGAGCTAGATCTTCCCATTACATGTCAAAATAAAACTATAAAATTAAAGTTTCATTACCTCTACTGTAATCTTCCTTTTCACAGCGGTGCTTTGGCTTCCTAAATGTTAATTAAGAGTGCAATGTGCTCAACACATTTAAAAAAAAAAAGGATGATATCTGAAATACCTCTTGAACTATCTAACTTGTTTAGATTTTTTATTTATTATTATAAACTGATATTATGTCATTTGTTTTATTCTACAAAAACCTTTAAACTTATAAGGATTTTCAGTGTCTGGAAGACACTAAGACAGCCTCTGAGACTGTAAAAAGCAGGTGGAAAATAATTCAAAAAAGTCAGATCCAGCTCTCATTACGTTAATGTGAATTGAGCTTACAATGAAACAATTGGGAAAGGAAAAAAAAACAAACCCTAAGGAATAAAATCAAATACCAGCATAAGTCAAAGTAACTAATGATTTTTTTTCCTTATTTTCTTTTTAAACTGTGGATGTTTAGCTTGTGTAGTATGTGAGCCCTTCAAACAGAAACAGAGCCTGAGAGTAAAATGAGTTTGTCCTGAAGATCAGTGCTATCTCCTTTTCAAAGGCAGGAAACTACGTGATGTTGTATCTTCTCAACTTCAAACAGTCAATTTGAGGTTGAGGATGTGCCTGGACAGAAACTGAGGTTTTCTGATCTAATCCTTATAAAAGCGTCAGCTTGACAGAAGAGGTCGTCTGACCCTCCATCAGTCAAGCTAGGTTGACTTCTGGCAGCAGAGTATCTATCCATACTTACATATCTTCAGGAAATGCGCACACTTATTCTTGAGAAGACTCTTAATTACACCAGTCTAACTGGTAGCACTCCAGAAATAATAGTTTATTTCTTCTCTTCATTACAGTTAATTCATCACTATTTATGTCAGAAAAACCTAATGTACCTTATTGGCTCTTTAGTTTTCCAGTGTCATCTTAATGGTGGTGGGAATCAATAGATAAATTAATTTTCTTTTCTGTCTTGTAAATCTATGGACCTAGGAAAAAAAAATCCAATTCTATCATGGTGCATGCAGTCTCTAAAGAAAAATAAGGTGGGGATGCAGTTTGACTCAAAATTAGTTAACTAGCTTGAGTTACTTAACTAACATGACCAAATTAACCAGCCTGAATATTGGGATGGAACAAATGTAAGTTAGACAAGCACTATCTAGAAAGAGTTCAGATACACATGAAACTTGGTTTTACAGCTAAAAAAAAAAGGCAGAGTGAAACATAAAGGCAAAAGTACTGCTTTTGGGGGATTAGTGTCATCACATGGTGTTAGATTACAATTTACACACATCATTTTCATACAAAAAGAGTTCATTATCATAAAAGAGTAAAATATTCAAAGGAAAACAACTGGAATGTAGATATACACAAAGCCAAAAGCCAGCAACAACAAAATTATGTTTCACTTCTTATTGCCAATTACAGGGAAAATATGTGGGGAAGGGAGGCTTCTTTTCAAACTTAAGTGACATGGCTTTTTTCTAAGAGTGTGTTTTCATCTATTTCTATCCAGTAAGCAGGACAGTTGAAGCATCATTTGAAATGTGTGACCAAAACATGGATGAATGTGGCATTTTGTGAAAGAGAACCAAGATAAACAATTTTAATAATTACAAATAATGTATAAGAAAGGACCTGGAGCAAATAAGCAAAACCCCGCAACTACAAATAACAAAACTCATGGAACTCACCAGTTTCCCCACCAATTCTAGATGTCATCAATAATTAACTGAGGAAGATCTCCCATTCCATAAGAGATAAAGTTAAAGAGATAAAGTTTTTTAGACAGCTCGCCTAAAGGAAAGTAATGGAAAATGCCATGGTACAATAGGAATGAACAAGTACAAGACTAAACCAATATTAAACAGATATGACAACTCAAATACAGAACAAATAACAAAAAAGAGTACTTCTCAATTCTTTTAAAGCCAGATTATGAATGTACAGACAGTCAAAAAATATGAGACACTATTATTTTATGCACATAGATGGCATTCACAATCCACAGGGCAGAGAGCAGAAGATGCTAAAACAGGCAAAGGAGCATACAGGGAATTGAGATAGACATCTTGAACCGTGTCAGAAACAATGAAAATATTTCAGGTCTGGTTTGTCTTTCTGCTCCAACATGACGAAAAAATGAAAAGCTTATATTTTCAGATATTGGACAGAGCAACAAGGACTGTCAAGATCATAATGTCTCTTTAAAAAATCTTTTTTCAACTTCCACTTTTGAGTATGCTCTTGTGTTTTACAGCTAGTAGGTGTGTTATGTAAATGAATGCTTGAATCTGGATGTTCAAAGGACATGAGTGGCTTAGAAGACAAAACACCACTGGTACTTGTATAATTGCTTTAACTCTGCCAGATACTTAATATCTGTTTTCAGTAACACATGTGAAATTGTCTGGGAGCTTTGACTCAGCTCATAAGCAGGCTTACAGCAGCCAAAAAGTCAGTGGACCACAGAGTAAACTGTCTTTTCCACAGGCAAAATGGACACAGGCATGTGGAAATGGATTAATGCACACCGAGCTAGAAAAGTTCACAACATCACCACTCTATAATACCTGCATTGCTTAACAATGTAGAAATGATGTATCAGTGTGTTTGTGAGAACCAAACTTAGACAGTAGGGACTCCTGTGCCTCGTGAGATTCACTGTATGAACTTAGCCCAAGGGCTGAACTAGGACAACAGCAATGGCAATCCAAGTTTTAACCTATCCCTGCTTTGGACCCCAGCACATATTTATTGTGTCTGTTCTATGCAGTAGAATGGTACATACATTCTGGCTATAGGTAATAGGCATTTTCTAGTTCACAGACAAACAAGACTTCATCTTAAAGTCAGTTTAATAACTCATATTTTTATTTCATGCAGAAAGAACTTTTAGCACTAAAACTATGCTGTTCCTGGGCCTCATGTTCAAGCCAAAGGTGAAGGCACATTTGCAGATAATACCACAGGAGTGGCATTACAAGCTTCCAGAGAGAAAGGGTGTAGTAAGGAAGATCACAGTAGCACTTCTTGTCAGCACTGTATGGAGACCTTCATCACATTAAGTACCCTAATCAGGCTGAAGGAAATTTCAGTGCAGTATATTCCATATATTCTTGGTCTTTTACAATACAGCTAGGGATATACATATTTCTTGTTCAAGTGGTTGAGCACCTGTTGCAAATTCTCTCTTTTGTCTCGAAACATATTTTTTGGTCATGAATTTTTGTAATTGGGAAACACTGGATGGTAATTTTCATACTAGAAATAAAAACTTCAATATATTTTTAATTATTGATACCATGGGAACAAGGACATTAACATAGAATTTTTAATACTCAACTTTATTTTAAAAGTATTAAGCTAAACGTATAATCTAATATTTTATACCTGCCACCTTTTTCTTTTAAGAACTGTTTAAAGACTAAAGTTTTAGAGTACAAATTATTGCTTACCACTCATGTCACATTTACCCTATGGGAAAAAACACTGAGTGGCTTTTCTTCATCCAGAACCATAAAGAGCAGAGTCAATTAGAACATTCACTTGGCAAAGCTGCCAGTGCTGCACAGGGTAGAACTGAGTCCAGCTTGTTTTTGGACAGGTGGTGTGCATGCCTTCACACTGACAGTACAACACCTTTCAAGTTGGAGGTGAACTAAGCAGCTCAAAAATGGATGCAGTAGATATGAAATAAAAAAGAACCTGTTCTCGAATACTTTTATGAGAGTAAATATGTTTCAGAATTATTCAGTATTTTATATTTAGAGGTCAGAAAATTCCACAAAGAATGACATGGTGCTTATCTTAAACTACTTTGTGCCAGAATCTACCACGATTAATTTCAGTACAGTATAGTTCACACAACTGTATTTTAACATTAACTGCCAATAAGAGAGCACAGGCATAGATATAGATTCAAAAATAAGCATCGTCCTACCTCTATTAGAAACAATGTGGGCCATGTAGCAGACAAACCCGTGACTGGAAAAACAGGCAGGGCTGCTGACCACTTTCATGCTAGGTAGCTGTGTCTGTCCTTTTTTCCTGACACAGGTCTCTGATTTACGAAGTACTCATCATTTTACAAAGTACTGTTCTATGTAATCTTCCAGAGCATTATTATTTGGGGTATGGACTGGAGGTGTGGAAAGTCATGTTTTATCACCTTTCTTCTACAAACCCCACCAGGCCTTTATAATCTATGACTCAACAGGCATTCATATTGATTAGAATTCATGGTGCACATTTGATGACCATTTTAAAATTTATCAAAAATTGCAGCATCTGATTGCTTGTAGAAAATATGCATGTTCGACAAGTGCACAGAAACCAACCAACAACAAACTCTTAAAGCATTATTTTACTTCATCTAGAGATACTAATTTTATATAATTTCTCTATTCAGAAATGCGTTATTTTTTAATATATTATTCAATCCCCCTTGGGTATTCTGAGCATGCATAATAGTATTCTGTGAAATTTTTGAATCTCAGTATACTTTGTAGTGGAAATTTGATACAGGAAAATTCTGTATTAGTACTTTATGAGGTCTGATTTTTCATAGCTATTTATAGCTATTTGCAGTTCCAATGATTTAAAGCCACATAGGGCACTGCATTAAGCATCTTAGACCAATTGTTTCAATGGTTGAATCTCAATGACATTTCAAATCAGCAATTCTGTATCCCTAATTGATAACTTTTTTCCTGAACTTTCTTCTTAACAATAAGTCCTTGCAGTTTCCTCTGACACAGGCAAATGTTACACTTTCCCATGCTGAGAAAATGCAACATAAAGATCAAATGGCTTGTCCAAGATCAGATAGACAGTCTTTGACAAAACTATGAAATCTGAATCCCAGGATATCCCTGTAGTCACTGGACCACACTTCAATTTTTACAGAACTAGCCTTTCTGTCAAACATCATCTATAAACTTGTTGACTTTTAAAATTACTTGTCGCTTGAAAATGGCAAAGATGTGTGAAAGGCTTTACAATATTGAGAAAATTGGATGTTATTCAATTTTCATCAAAGTTAAATGAAAGCCCTGAAATATGAAAATGACAGGATTTCCCTCTAGTGGATTTCCCAGTATTTCATAGTGTCAGGAAGATATTTTTTTCCTTTAGTTTTTTTTTTTTTCTCTTGGCTTATTCCCTTCATACAGTCTTTTTTTTTTTTCTCCATTGAGTAACTCAGTTTTTAAATCTCTTCCAAATAAATCTTATTTCTTGAACATTTACTTTGCATTGAAAAGAAATGAATAAAAATTTTATCTTTTTTTAACTTGAACTTTTGAGTAAATTCTTTCCCATCCCACATACAGTTTAAGAAAAAAAACCACAAAAAACCCCACAAAAAAAATTCTCCAAAAATAAACAGACTCCCCCCCCAAAAAAACCCAACAAAACAAACCAACCAACCAAACACACAACAAAGCAAAAAAATCAATGAGGAGTAGAGTTCTAAGAACAGCTTTTTTCAATCCTATTCTGATTTCTTCCTTCCTTAGTTTATTGTTGATCACTATACAAGGCATTTATTTGATCATCCTTAAAACATCCTAACCTTCAAGGGGAAAAAATGTAAGTAGTTAACAGGACCAGACTTTTTCAGGTACCTAAACTTGCAAAAAAACCAAAAAGAAATGAAGAATCTAAACTCATATGTGTTGGCAATTTACATCTTCAACTTTTGCTTTATGAAATAAGAAATGTATCAGTGAAAATGAATAAAAAAGTGGATAGGATAAAATAGGGGGCTAATTTTTACATTTCAGAATGTTGAAATGTGAAACTCTAAAACACTCTACAAAAAGATGATACTGTCTATTGTTGCTGGGATTTTAAGTTGGATTTGTGTGTGTGTGCATGTGCCTCTTTTTTTGTTTAAAAATTAAAAAAAAATTCAAAATGGATTTCTGCTCAAGTAAATGGTAAATGGTAAACATCAACAGATAAAGATGATCACAACAAAATTCTTCTTGGGAATTTCATCCACCTTTATAGCTGTTAAACCCAGAGATTTCTAACTCAGCCTATTATTACCCTCTGAATCCATAACACTGCTTTCTGATGCAGATCAACCACCTACCAGTGCTTTTTCCCTTTTATTTTTCACTAAAGAGAGGAGAGCCGGACTTAACAATAACTTGATGCCTCAACAGGCTCTGCATAGCAGTGTATTGTAATGTATTTCTTCTTCATGCTATTTGTTCTGTATAGAGTGTGCTGTTAGAGATAAAGAGCTTTATTATGGCACTGAGCTTTGTTAGGTTTAGGGATCAGACAGGCGTATCAGTAGCCTCAGAAACACAAGATAAGCAGTCAAATGTTTTTCTGGAAAGCCTGTAAGCAATTATGGCTACTGTGTACAGTTTTTATTACTCTCTTTTTTACAGAGACCACACATATATTGGGCACATTGCGGAGTATGTAGGGGGAAAGGAGTTCAGGCTCTTTAGAATATATGTAACTTCCTACTGTGGCTTTTTAAACTGATGAAGTGAAGTAAGAAGTGAGTTAGTGACAAAAGGAAAGATAAGAAATGTTTCACAGGCATCATCCACAGGAATCATCTGATAATGACCATACATATTCAAACACAGATGACTGGTGGGATGAGAGTCTGGTGGTATTTCAATATTATTTCTTAACAGTACTTTTCTCAGGAATATTAAAGCATCTGCTACTAATTTCACCTAACACTCATGGTGACTTTGGGAAAAGTCAGATAGAAGGATCAAGTGAATAATTGATATTGCTATAGCACAGAGAATTATTCCAACAATTAACTGCTCAACAAGTAATTTATCTATAGTTCCCTGTACATTGCAATACAAACTCATAACTATAGTTTGTTCAAATCAAATTTTGTTCACCTTATTGAAAAAAAGCACCTGGCAAATGACTGAAGTGATCTATACTCATTACCAATAGTAATGAGTATACAAAATAGTAGAGACTGTTTATTAAAGCAGTGTTTTAAAGGTGACAAGGTACCTTTCTGTTCTTCATCATCTGGATAAAACTTTGTCTATGATATTATGGGTAACATCAACTACATTATTTCAATGAGTGACTCCCTGGAGTTATCTGAACATTCTTTTGCAAAAACAGCCCTTGTTTTGATTAAAACAAAGCTTTTATCCTAGATGGCCCAAAGGTTTTAAGGTTATATAAGAGAAAAAAAAATTAGAATCATCATTAATTCTGACATCTGATTGCATTTCAATGTGTTTCTTACTTTGTAGCCTTGAATGATTTACAGGTTTTTTCCTCCTGTCTAAAGGGAAAATAGATAATTTTTTTGAGACTCTGTTCTTTCAATTAGCCTTTGGTGGGAGTTTCAAATTTAAAAGGTGTTTGTTCATTTTCAGAGAATTTGCTCCTGCTGCTTAAAGAAAAATTGAGGAAGACGGGATGAGATGAAGCTGCCTGAAGCTATTGCAGCCTCCTGTTGGCTTGTTTGACAAGATCTTACTCTTGCAGATGGGAAATAGGCTATTGCAAGATGGATATTAGTACAAGAATCAGAGAAGAAATACATTTCATACTGAGCCTGATCAAAGATCCAGCCTATAGGTATGAAAGAAGAACAACCTTTAAAAAAATTCATGCTAGTCTGGTTCTTATGAAACATACAGAAACAAAGAAAGAGATCTCACACTGGGTCTGATCTAAGATAAAAAATGTAAATATGAAACAAGAATTGCTTTAAAAAATTTATATGTACTAAGGCAGTCTGGTCCTTATAAAACTATAAAAAGACTACATAAATGGATTTGATTTTTAAAAAATCCAAATGAAAGTATAATTTCAATGTTAATAAGTCTGGTAAGTGTTCAAGCTGCTGAAGGAACTAGTCAAATAAATTAGAATGAAGTTTCATGGTTCTTGCTACATGTCATTGAGAGGCTGGTGGTGCAATGCATACTGAACTCCGAGAAGCTATGCAGAATGAAAATCAGTGACTGCATATCAATGGTCTACTCTTGTTAAAGTTCCATTCGGGGGAAATAGACAATTACTTAAATAAAGAATTGAAAGAATTTGTAATGAATCAAGTCATGCTGTCAACAGTAAAAAAAGTGAACAGCATTTTGAAGATTCCTAGGGGTAGCATGACACTAACTGTTTGCTGTCATTTCTACTAAACCTTATTAGAGAACAGGGGTAACATTAGGCATCAAAACAATTTCTGACCTGAAGAGCTGTCTGTTTTAATGGATCAATTTCTTAGCAATTAAAATATATTTTCTAACATTTGTTCTATTTTCTGGATAATTTGGCTGAAATTTTTGGGTAATTTTAGACAACCTTTTGAAAGACAAATTACACTGTTTGTTTCTGTAGTCAGCTCTTATATATATTGAATCCTTTTAGTGACCCTAAACACAAGTATCAGCATCTGTACACATATACTTGTGTTTAGGGTCACTAAAAGGATTCTTACACCTAGCCTTTTAAAATGAGCTGTATCTATCAGAATCTTCTCACTGGCCCATATTTTGTAACTTAGAAACATTTAGTTAACATTAGTTGAACCTATCATTTTTTATACTTAGGACTAAAAGGACCGATTTCTAAGAGATGCAAACAATCAGAAATCTTTGTAAAACATAGGATTAAATATCTGGCTTCCTCTTGCTTTTGGCTATCTGCATGGCATGAAATACACCTCTTTCTTCTTTCTCATGTTATCAAGTTCTTTTGGGTCAAGGCTTGTACTGTTTCAGAAAACAACATGATTGAAAAGGGGGACAGAAACATGGATAAAATAAAGGTTTCATAAGGAGCCTTCTTGATGCATTTATGCAAGAGAATTAATGAAATATTTAAAAATTGGTGAATCAAGATCACTTTTGAAAATGAGAAAACACTTTATAAAAACAATTAGTTGCACTGCACATTCTGATTCAAAAAAGTCAACTTTCTTAATATCTATATCTTGGTCTTCATTTCCTTCTATACTGGTGAGGTAAAAATATTTCTTTCATCAGCTCTTAAAGAGAAAGAAGAAAGAGCATCTTGAAAATTTCAGTAGGTTCAGAGGGAAAAAGACAACCTGAAGGTCTTTTTATACTAATGAAACTCTGGAGTTCACATCAGTACAGAAAGCTATTTTGAATAGGAACTGAAAGTTTTGCAGAAAGTCCTATCCCTCTTTGTTTTAAAGGAGTTATTGTTACTATATTTGGTCTGAAATATGTTAATCAAATACCTTTTAATTGTTCAGCAAGAGACAGTAAGCTATTTTCCAAGTACAAGGCTTTTCATGAGAGTTCATAGATTAAACTATTTTTTAACCATTCCCTTTCCTGTTTTCCTGTCATTTGCTTTGCAAACATTGACACAGCCCTTATGATCTGTCTTCTAACTTCTTTACTAAAGTGTTATGATCAAGTTCTTTAAAATTATTAGAGATGCACCTGCCCAAATTAAGGTGCAAATGAGACTATATGCCAAAGTCAATAGTATGGATTTTATTTAATATTAAATGTGAGGTAGAGAGAGATAAAAAGAAGTAAGGAAAAGAGAGAAAGGGGGAAAGAAAGAGAGAGAATAAGCAGGAAAATATCATTACTGTGTGGATTCTGACTGTCCCATTGATCCACTTCCTGTGGGCTTCTCACTGGTTGGTGGGAGTCCCAGTCCTGTCAAAGTGATATTTGCAGCCTGGAGCTATTGAGAGAAGCCCAGGGTGATGAGGAAAAAGCCTATGGTTGTAAGGGAAGTCTCATGTGGTTAGGGAAGAAGTCCACTGGTAAGCAAAGTCCAAAGTGGTGAGGGAAGACCAGGTTGCATTTTATTGGGCTTGGGCTTGGGGGGAACTCCCCCAGGACCTCCCCTTCCGCAGGGAGTTTTAAAATGTATGATGTAATACTGGATCATGGGATGTCTGGGGAGTCTTTGACACCTTTTAAGATGTTACAGCTGCTTGTTACATCAGGACAGGTGAGTCAATTATGACCCAGCACCAGAGATGAATATCTTCATGCTATGTGTAAATTGTCTCAGGGCTTCCCCAGAGGAGTTATCACAGTTGAGTTATTTGTGTAAGGACAAAGAAACACTACTCCTCCTCCTCGAACAATTCGCCTCCTTCTGTATCTTTTTCAACACCAGCTTGTAGCCTGAGGTGGTGGGTGTGCACATCCTCAGCAGCTGGGCAGTTACTTTGCACATCATCAGCTTATACTTTGATTGAGCTGTTAACATTCCAGTCACTCAGACTTGTGCATACATCCTTCTCCTGGGAAAACTGGACTGGAACACTGCTTTTATCCTGTCTCAAGTTCCTGTTGCAGTCCAAATTAGTATACACACGTGGGGAGGGGCAGGCTTCCGTGAGAAGTTGCTTCTTTGCACTATTTGCTACAGTAGTCAAAAGTCCATCAGTAATTTTAATCAATTTCTTAAATCCTTTTCGACCAGTTTCTTTCTATTTTTGAGGGAAGCTGGGTTTTGGCTAGAATTGTCAGATATTTTCTATAGCTGATGGATTTACCTTTCTCTAATAAATTTGTAAGATGCATAAATCTCTAATATGTAATCTCTTTTTCTGTTCTTTGCATTCTTTCTATTTCTTTAATTAAGATAACATTATTTTGAGTATTTCTCACAGACAATGCCAACTGGCAAAGCATTAAATATCCCTAGGAAACAGTGTGAAAGGGAAGATTTTGCAAGATCTACTTTTGGTTTTTAGTACTAAAATTTTGGTTTTTAGTACTAGTGGTGAGTAAGGATATGTTTTTCTTTCTGGAAACAGCACACAAAAATACAGCTAGTACATATCTAAGCAATGCTGAGGACAAACTTGAATTGTCTTGATTTTATCAATGGATAAAAGTGTACATAAAAATTGTAATTCAAATCAGTGAAATCTACATTTGCATTTTCTAGTGCTAATATTTGATTCTAGTTTTAATATTTATCAATACAGTGAAGAATGCTAACTGTTTAAGGACCCTCTATTGCCCATAACTTACTTAATTTCAATGATTATTTTTACTCTAGGTGTCTTCAGAATTTTAAAATTATGATAATTACCATATTATCGATTAAGAACATTCAAACTTTCCAAATTTAAATGGAGACATATTAAATAAGTATTTTAAACTTGTTGTTTAATGGTAAAGGATCTAGAGCTGTTGTCATATTAAGCAATTAAATAAACACTGTTACCAGTTGCATCTGTTACTGCAACAAAATGTGTTAGTGTTTTATCAATATCAGGGAAAAGAGTGCTCATGGAAGTACAGATCTCTGTACACATTGTATGTGTAGTTCAGGGCAACTGAATATGGAAAAAGGGATTAACTTCTCGAAAAGTTTTTTGCCAGAAATGTTCAATATTAATTAAGGTACTAGAAAAATGCATTGCTGGAGGCAATTAAAGGATAGCCGTCTAATCTTTCCTTTTAGTTATCGTCCATTGTGATCTTTTGGTAAGGGAAGCCTGAAGATTTACTATCTGGCAGAACTGTGTTGGTTGAGAAACCATGCTGTGGAAGCTTACAGAAAAAGAATGAAGCTTCTGAACTTTGCCTGCAATCAGAGAGCCCAGATTAAAGACCTTGAAAGAACAAAAAAAAGAATCTGTCAAGGAATGAAAGAAAAGAATCTGCCAACAATGTGGGCAGACAAACAGGAATGACAGTAGATGAGTGCCTATGTCTATCTGAAATATAGTGATAGGTTTATAACTATCTCAGAAAAAAAAATTAAACAGAAACAAAGAAATGCAAATGTTCTCACAACAAGAGGAAGGCTACAATTTCCCTTGTTGTTTGTTTACAAGGAACTCTGACTCACGCTCCATATGTTCCTTTTCTGTCTTCATTTCAATACTGAATATTCACTGGCCCTCCCCATCTGTAAGTTGTTATTGTTTTAAAATACTTCTATTCACTGTTTTTGTTTCTGTTAGAATTTGGCTACAACCAGTGACTGAATTCATTCAACTTTTATTTTCCAAGAAAATGGTGCAGTTCTAAAACACACCTGGAATCTGCAATCAACTTGTCCTTGATTTTCCTAGTGTCTAAGAAGCAAGCATTCAGGTAAAGCAAATGCATTTGGTAGGACCTAAACAATTCATCAATTCCTTTGTAATTCCTAAGAAATACAGGAAAGAAACCATAACAGATTTAAAAAGGCAGTATCTAAGGGATGGGCAGGAAGTGGGTGAATGGAAATGTGTAAAACCAATTGAGACAAAAGCTAGTGATTTTCTATTTAGGAATAAATTTGTGCATGCTCAAACTTGCACACACACACAAATACACATGCACAAAAGACTTGAAGGAAGAGGACGAGTAATTTCTTAATTTTTATTGTTTCTGACAGAGGAGGGAAAGAAATGTCAGGAATTTAAAAAAAAAATTTCCACATTCAATTTGCCTTCAAATGAATTAAAACCCCACAAACCAAACCAAAGAAATAGAAGCATGTGCAACCCTTTGCTTTGACCAAATGAGCTATATTTAGCTGCTGCAAAAGAAAGTTTCATTTTTTCTTTCTCCTTGATAGAACAAAATGTCTGAGTAGTGTATGTTGTTTCAGCACAATGCAGCTGAGTGGGTAAGGGGCTTTTTTGTCATGCGACTGGTCCAAAAATAATAACAAAAAGAAGTAGAAAATAAGGAGATCTCACTTTTTCTTAGTATTTCCAACTGTTCAGAAAAAAAAAACCAAACAAACAAAAAAAGAGCTCGGTGCTTGGTCTTTGTACTTGTATTCCTGAGAGCTTCTGGTTCAGCATTGCAAGTGTGGTGCCCATGGCTAAAGAGCAGCATGTGCACAGCTTTATGTGCAGAAAGCAAACCACAGGCCTTGCACCCAAATGTGAGAGCCAAGTTGATTTCACTGTTATTAGCTCATTGACTTTAAATCATTTTAGAGGCCACTACATTTTGAAATTATTAATTTAAGGCATGATAGATTGCATCAGTTTATATTCAGGGAAGTATAAGGAGGAAGCCCACATTCACCTCTCAACAATGCAGCCTCTCCTAATATTGTACCTCAATGATAATAGGAATACTATCCTTTATGGCTTTTTTGATACTTAAAGACCATTAGAGCTCGACAGAATGCTATGCACTGGTAAATATTATTTGACTGATGGGTCCTCTTGTTTAAGGAGTGACTGCAGCACTATGAAATCAGGTAATAAAGAGTTCAGGCACTACAGGTTTGTACTTAACTGCAGTTTATTATATTATAGAGTGATTCAATAGTGTTAAAAAGATACAGCATAATTCAAGTGCTTCCTTTTCAGCACAGAGTTACTGCTGCAAACAGCCACTTTTTGCAGAGATAGAAAAATGAGAATTTAAAAAAAGCCTTTGGAGGTCAGGCTGTCTTAGCTCCTGCTCCAAGCAGTGCTAACTTCAAATGTAGACCAACTTACTCAGACTCTTTTCTAGCCAAAATTTTAAAGTCTCCAAAAAGGAAAAATTAATTATTTCAGCGGACTACCCTTTCCAGTGCTTAACCACTCTAATTGTGAGGATTTTTATTCTTGTGTTCAACTGGAGGTTATCTGACTCAAGGCAAATCAGACTAAACAGAAATACTGAGTGAGAGTCAGAGAAACAATGACAAGGTGGAAATAACCACTGGATCTTACAGTCCACCCAAGGAGGCTTAAGCTGTCTGTGAAGAATGAATCTTCTGCCTCCGGATGTCCACCAAATTTAGCTACATGTAATTTTCCATTATTTTAACTGGTGATAGTTTCCTTGTTTCCTTTCACTATGCACCTCTTGTCCTGTCACTTCCCAGGAAAAAGTTTCACCTTTCTACCTTCTTCTCTGCAACATTTCTGTAGTGTTGTCTTTTTCTCCTGGTTAAATAAACCCAGTAACTTTGCCTTGTAAACATTTTCACGATCCTCTAGAACTTCATGCTCTAAGGCTAAGCAGAAATACCACTGCGAAAGGAAAGCAGCAAGCCTATTTGGATAGCAGCTTTCATTGCAGATGACTGTCCACAGGACCCTTATTAGAAGAGTGTTCATGGGTATTAGTACTTGTAACTTCTCCTGTGGCACTGGAGTTGATTCATCAGACAAGGTGTGGCTCTTCCAGAGGCCTGCCCTGTCAGAACTTGCTCTTTCAGTGCTGTTGCCAAAAGCCTACAGTTTTTCTACGTGTGGGGGTATAGAAAGAGTCATCTGGTGGTCAGAACATACCATCCTTCAGCTTCCCGCATTGAGGAAATCCACCTGTGTTAACTGTAGTTTCTGTGAGTCCCTACTGTTGTGAGATGTAGAGCTTGTATTCCTCCTCTCCCTCCCCCATACCAGAGTCTTTGCAAAAAGCCATTTGATCTGCCATTCATTCCTCTCACACTATGCAGTGCACTCACTGATGAGGCTTCATCTGCTATGGCTCCAGGGAAGAGCTATGAAACCAAATTTCTACTCAACAGTCAAATAGTCACTTCTTAACTAAGCTCTCCTCCCACTGATGTATCTTTCCAGCCCTTAAGTAGTTTTTCTATTTTTTAGACTCCCAAGTATATTAAGATGCACCACATGTAGGACACTTGTATAAACGCACCATTAAACTCAGAGCAAAGAGATATTCTTAGCCCTGCCTCTTCATTTCCAAACACATAAACAGTGAGCGAATATTTTTCTTCCACACGTGCAGGCTTGTGGGGATTGGATTTTAGTAAGTCTCAGTACAGTGTGTAGCCCTATGACACTTCTGTCTGGAGAGATGAAGTTCAAGCTGTGACTGCTTCAATCATGCATTTCTTAATGCAGTTAATTGCATCTCTTTAGCACTGATATATGGCATCACCATCATCTAAAAATACAGTGGAGGGTAAGTAACAGAATCTGTGGATGATCACCATCCAGTTTACTTTAACATCTAGCTGATGAGTCTTTGAGTATATTACCCATCAGGATAAGTCTCTAAAGGAAGATCTGCACAATGGCATTATTGGTGAAAGAAAAGCCAGAGGCTGCATTTAATTTAAAATTCTTAATATCTTTGATTGTTGACATTCTCTATTTTTCTTGGTTGTATCTTTTGCCTCCAGGGTTCTTGACCCAATCTGAATTTATTTGAAAAGACCAAATGCAAATGGTACAGCCATTTTTGCACCCGATGAGGATTAAAAATATATCTTTTTTTTTTTGTAGAAATATTATTCTATCATTAAAATATTTTTGAACAGATATATAGCTGGAAATGCTGCTAATAGAAAGTTGGTATTTCATTTGCCATCTGAACAGTTTATTTTGAGAAGACATGACTGTCTATGTTCCAGCATTAATTAACCTGAATCAGGACTGAAAAATGGAGGTTTACTTGTAAACACCATTGTTACAGCTGTTCCTCATATATAACTTTTTCTACATTTATAAAATGTTCCTTAATGAGTAAATTTTCCTTTATATCTAACTATAACTTCACTTGAAAATCGAAAGTTGTACAGAGAGTAGTTTGGGCTGAATAAGTACTAGATATTTGGGATATGGAGACCCTGAAAAATGGAAAGCTTTGATGGATACAAACTACTTGTTATCCCAGCCTTATGGTCACAGAAAGCTAAAGAAACTGGTGAATTAACTTCTGTTCTTAATTGAGTTCCATAAACATGTTTTTAAACTCAATATACAGTCTAATAAAGTAGTCAATGGTCAGAAATTGTCCTTGTTAACAATCTAAATGTAATCTGCAAAGTCTTCTATGCTATTACTCACTTCAAACAGAAGACGCAGCACAGGATGGGCCTTTCCATTTGCTTTTTTTTCTCTTTAGTGGCTTATTCTATCATTAGAGGAAATATCTCTTTGCAAACACTCCCTCTCCCCAAGAAAATAGACTTGTCCAGAAGCAGGACTATTTGATATTCAGTATGATCTTTAATGTCCTTCTATATAAAATTTATTTAATCCACCATAAAAAGGTGTAAAGAAATACAAGAGAAAAAAATGAATTTTATGCCTTATGTTATCAGCTTATGTATTTCATCCATTTTATATCTCTTCTTCAGCATGAGTCCCCCCTTCTTGCTCTTTTCTCAATAAAATTGCAGCCTGTAAGTCTCCCTTGAACAGAATGTGCAATAAAGATGCAATAAATCTACATTAACAAAACCCAGTAGATCTGAGGAGACAAGTCAAGGTCTGGAACTTGGAAATGAGTGTTTACTATACGTACCCTTGCACAATGTGGATGTAACACTCAGCAACACTTAAAAGAAATCATTTCTCATTCAAAATTCATTATATTGTAACTACAGATTTAGTAACACAGTGGCAGTTTCTATTGATTAACTCAGGGATATTGTGGAAACTTGAAGCATACTGAAAGTGCCTTTAAAAGGAGGTAGTGATTTTATCTGGGGAGAGTGGTACACAAGCCTGTAAAAAAGGTCAGCAGTGTAATTCTTTTAGTGTAGCAACAGCAGATGAGCTGTAAGTTATCTTATTGTATGTTCTCTTATATGTGAAAGCCACCTATGTTTCAAAACCAACCATTTAACATCCTTATATCAAGCTACAATGATAAAGATTGTCATTTGTATTGATGGAGGTTAAAAAGAGTTACATGTTTTTGATTGAAGAACTAGAACTTGAAGAGAGCCCCATAAATTCAGAAGTAGATTAGAGCACACTGTCAAGCATATACTACTCAAGATTCACCTTAGACTTGCCTGGTACTTACTGCTTACTGAGTCTTTAAAACATGGATTTAAGCAAATAAATCCATGGTGGTGACTTGCTGCACTTCAAGGCACATGAATGCTTTCAACCATTATTGCATTTAATATCTTGTAAAATAAACTGATATTTGGAGACAAATTTTAATATTATTCCCCCTAAAACAAGTTATACAGAGAAGTTGTGAATATTCCATCACTGGAAGAGTTCAAGGCTTGGTTGAATGGGGCTTTGAGGAATCTGCCTTGAAAACTGTCCCTGCCCATGGCAGGGGGATTAGACTAGATGATCCTTAAGTGTCCCTTCTGACCCAAATAATCCTGTGATTTTATAATTCTTTTCTGCAACTTGCCTTATAAATTATTTTTTCTATCTCATCTGGTTTGACTCAGTAGTAGATTTTCTTAAACTTACTTAAAAACAAGAAACTTGAGAGTCATTTTACAGAATAAGGACTTGAGCTATCATGAGCTGTTGATTTATTTTCACTAAAATGGATATTGCAATATCCACATTTACTTTTGTTATGCAGATGAAATTTCTGTAAATTATAAGAAAAGGTCTTATTTAATTGATTGAGAATATGCTCAGGAAATTCACAGGGTAAAGATTTATTTCATTGTTGTTTCTAGTAAACTATTCTATCTCAACCTGTGATCTTTACTTTTTGTGCCTCTAATTCTCCTCTTCATCCCACCACAAGTGGAGGAGAGTGAGCAGCACATGCTCTGGACTTTTTCAGTGGAAACATTACACGGGGGAGCACCATTCCTAAACCGTGACACATATATATAGAAAGATATTTATACGTGCAAATATACCAACAAAGAAGATAGCAAAACTTAAACCCAAGGTCATTCACTATAGACCAGTTACCTTCTACCATAAAGGCCCTGCACTTGTTTGCATTTACAGTGTTCACAAATTTTAACAGGATTTGTTTTTTCAAATAAGCACAACTTTCTTTGAAAGTTAAAAATGAAGACTCAATTTTTTTGGCCTGTTTGGTGTTATTTAACTAGGTTCTTCCCTCCACCTACTGTCTTCTTAAAGTGATTTGGTAATTTCATGCCTCTGGAATGTCAGCAAGAGTAATAAAATAGCAATTTAAGAACATGTTAAAAGCCAATCTAAATGGCACTGTTCTTCTAAAGTTATCTAAAACAGAACTCACAGCAAGTCCTCATATTAGACAACTCTCAAGCTTCCATGCTGAAACAGAATAGTTGTTTGGGCTCAGGGGATATTCTGTGCAATGAGGTACCAAATGAAAACTCACAGATTAATGCCATCTCATAGCAGATAATTCAATTCACTTTTCTGCACTCTTCTAAAGAATGCTCTCCCCTCTACTAGTCTTCCTCTATACTCTGATTTTTATGTAGCACAGCTCTTAGATGTATTTTGTGGTTAAAAATTTTATATTACTGAAGAGTGAGAAAGCTTACATGGCTCAGAGATCTGGCATAACATCCAAATGTACACATGCTAATTTCTGGTTTTGGATCTGCCTAAGTGGTTTCTCAATCTTGGAAGACTGACTTATTCCCCTCCCCCCCCCACCCCCCCTATTTATAAAAGGAGGATGAAATGTTGGAATAGAGGAAAAAAGCAGGAGAAAGGAGGCTATAATTAAGACCTTCCATTACTGAGAATCAGGAGAGGCAAAAAACATATGAAATTAATGAAATTAAGGTTGTTAATGCATGTCCCTCCTTCCTCCTTTTTGAAGCCTTCAAATGTGTAAAATTACTAAGAAATATCTATTTTCTTAATAATTTGATGAAATATTATTTCTCTGAATAAAGGAAAAGGTGTCCTTGAAATTAGATATTCTATCACAACTTTATTGCAATTCATTTTTTTTTTGTGATTGCATCTATGAAATATTTGACACTTGCACTAACATGTGTTGAAAGAAACCAGCTCCTGACCAAGAGTTGTAGCTTTAACCCAGGAAGCTTTTTGCATCACAGACACATTGCACTCTAGGAGAAGAACATAACACTTTTTTGTCTTGCCACCATCAGATCACCAATTGTGCACAGCACCTGTCTTGTACACCCAGCATAGCTGCTGTAGCATTGTTTATCCTGAGCTCAGTGTCTCTGCCCTTGTTTCATAAACACATAGCCCTGGGTCAGCATCTGGATCAAAGAGGTAGAAGCCAATGCATGGACATGACATTAATGCAGCTGTAGTGTGACTCAGATGAGGCTTGAGAGAGGGTCCCATTTTAAACAGAGCTGTCTTTCCCCACATGGCTTTTCCCACCAGCTGTTCTTCTACAGCCAGCTATATCTCTAAAGGAAGGCAAAAGTGCACTTCATGCCCTGACGGCGGTTGGTTGAGCTATATTGAGTTAGATGAGTACTACACCCTCATCAGGTTCTCTTTCCAGCAGGCCAGCCACTGTCACAGAAAAGGAAAATACAAGCTTCCTTGCCATTTGATGGCCACTAGCTACCTAAGTCCCACATCTGTCCTATTCAAATAGGTAGCTCGTCTTCCTCTTCCAAAAAAAAGAAAGTTGTATCCTATTCCTGTCCAGAGCAACAGGATATTGCTAGTAAAACAATATTTATCAGCATCATGTCTTCAAATGTCCCAGAACCATCTCCAGTGGAGAAAAAACCCACATATTTTCATTATGCATTTATAGGACCCTTTGTTTCCATCTCCTGACTTCTTCTGACTACCTTCCCCAACTGTTTCTTTCAGTCATTGTCCAGAGATGCAAAATCCTCTGCAAATTGTGGTCTTGAGTGCCACCTCTCCATTAAAAGCTATGTATTTTGAAAAAAAAAAGTTACAGAAAATGCCATGGAACAATGGATATACTATAATCAGAGTGCACATCAACAGTCAATCTTCTTGCCTGGATCTAAATGAGATTGTGAGATTGTCCATTTGCTGTCCTGAGTAGATTTAACACTGCTTATCTTGGCAGACAGAAAAGTTGTGAAATGTATTGTGCAATGTTGTCCCACAGGGAAGTATCCAGCAATCATGTCATGCTTATTTTTTTTTTCTTTCTCCCCTTTCTCTGGACAATAAACTATAAAATAAAACCATTTGTTCCTTTGCCAAATCTTTTCTAGAGAGACCCTTATATCAAACAAGAAATTTTCCTAGAATGTAATTGAAATTTTGAATAGATTTTCAAGGGTTTGAAAAGATGGAACAATGCAGAAGAAACAGGGGAAGGAGCAGCACTAGTAATGCCATCTTACTCACTGGCTTGCTTATATTTTCTAAACAAGTCTTCTACTAGAAATGTTACCATTAAACTACAAACAACAATTTCAACAAAGGAATTTTTCCCCCCAAATATCCATTGTGTTGCATTCACAGCATGTGTGACAGTTTTGAAATTTCTGCTACAGCAGTTGGTCTAATTAAGCAGTGGCTATGCTCATGGTTGGTACGGATGCCTGGAAAGGTCTTCACTCCAGGAGAGGCAAGTACAAATACTTGGATCATTTTTCCTGAGTTTGATGGTTGCACAGAATTTACAGGTTTGTATTAAGTACAGATTCAAGCCACCTTGCGTTGCTGTCCACTGCTGCTTCCCAACAGTGCAGGTCCTACTGTGTGTACAACTCTGAGCTCAGAGCACAGGCTGTTCTGTTTTTGGAATTTGTTCGTTGACCCAAAGTCTACATCTGATGATGTCATCTACAGCCAAAGACAGCATACATGGCGCACGCATACATAAAACACCTGGCACTTGGCTTTTTACAGTCCCTTGAAGCCTGATTTTGTCAATTTTGTCCTTCCTTGTCTCAGTGGCCAAGATACTGAAAGTTGGCTCTGACTGATAAATGTAGAATATTGGCACTCACCATAAAACCCAGTAATACTCAAAGCTGGGTGATTGTTTTTCATCTATATGTTGTATCCATGATATTATTTATAATTCTGATTTGTATAGCAAGTGACCCTTGAAGCATGGTGTCTCTCAGTGACATAGACATAGGAATATTTTAATCCAAGTTTAAATTGGCACTGACTGCTGCTATAACCTTTTAGAAACCTATAAAACCAAAAAATTTTCAGCAGCACCTTATTAATTCTCTCTGAGTTCCTACCATGGGGCACAGCAAATTTTTAAAAATGTTTGGTGTTTTCTCATATGAAGTTGTGTGTACAGAGATGAAGGTAAGTGAAATGTCTATACATAGCTGACAGAAAGTACAGAAGGAGAAATATAGGAAAAGTGAGTGAGAGCTAGACCTGGCAGCGTTGCATTGCGTGGAAGAGGAGGATCCAACTGAGCAGTAGCTTTCTGTAATATTGCCAGGTGCCATATAAAACCACGTTGGACTAAGAGGGCAGACCAGCATGTAGACTGGTGCAATAGCATTCTAGGGCACAACTGTAGTAGTATTTATGTGTTCCTTATGTCATGAAATAAGAGAATGTTCTAATGACTTTTAAAACTGTGCTATTTCTGGACAGCATGTCCAAGTAGATTCCAGTTTAGAATCCTTATTTCTTAAGAGACAAACCTCCAGAACCTGAATTTGATGAAGAGATACAACTGAGAAGTCAGCAGGGTCTCTCTGCATGTACTTTCTACAGTGTCTTGAACAAATTGCAATATTATGTATATACAGAAGCGTCAGCTTTCAGCTAATAGGGAAAATTTTAGTGACATTTTCTTTTTACCTTTTTTTAAATTTGTTAAAAGTTTCATTAAAAAAATTATGTGCTTATACTTCGTCACTATCTTCTATTTTTTGACACATTTCATCCAGAAATTTCAATAAATATTATATATTCAAAGCTCTGGAAATTATATGCAGGAGACAACCAACTAGATTGACTGACAGGGTGTTAAAATAGACAATAGACATGTTTATAAGAATGTTTTATTAAATAGATCCCCACTAACCATGACAAATTTTACTCTCATTTTAATTATTTTTGTGAAGATTTGAAATGTATGAGTTTAGATAAACCTTACTCTTTGCAAGCAATGTAATCTTAATGAAGCTAAATATAAAAGAAACTATATGAAACAAAAATAATTACTTTTAGGACAATTATGAAAGGAAGAGCTTATTTGATGATGTAAAAAAAAAGTTTAAATTCAATTTGTAATTGTGTTTCCTTTTCCTGTTCTGTTTTTTATTTTTCTGCTGTAGATGGATTTTTATAAGACTTTCGACTGACTGACAAAGTCAATAAAGCAATCTTTATATAAACTGACATTCTCCATTCTCCAGCTCAGGGGTTTCAAAATAAGTGACAGTGTACCTTTTGAACTGTGACTCATAATTTTGTAAAAATGCCACTTGATACTAATACAGTGTTTAAATTTCTCCTACAACCTGTCTTATTTTTCTCAGTAGATCAATAGACAAACCTATATATCTGTGGCAACAGGAGTTTTGTCCTGTCCTAAAAATACTACTTACTTTAGTGCCGTATCTTGTGAAATGCATGCAGAGATAATGCCTGTGAAGGGTGGGAAAGAAACAGAAAAGGAAGATGTACTCCAGCCTACTTTATAGCTTAGTAGCTAATAGGCTTGGCAAAGTTATCTTATAGAAAGAAAGGGTTAACCAAATGGTTTTGAATATCCTGCACCCAAAGGCTTCTTCCTTCCTTTGTCATTTTTTCATCTCTCTCATTTTACTGGTGAGAGTAGGAATATTATGTATATGGAGTTCCACTGTAATTCAACTCTGTGCCTGCTAAGATTATGGATCAAATCCTCCTAGAAACTGTGCTAAGGCACATGGAGGACGGGGAAGTGGTTTGAGACAGCCAGCACAGCTTCACCAAGGAAAATTCCTTCCTGGCCTTTCACGATGGAGTGACTTCACCAGTGGACAAGGCAATTGTTCTGAATGCCATATATCTTAACTTCGGTAAAGCCTTTTATGTATCACTAACTGAAGAGATATAAATTGAAGAGATATGAATTTGATGAGTGGACTGTTCAGTGGATGAGGAATGTGTTTGATGGTTGCATCCAGAGAATAGTGTTTAATGGTTCAGAGTCCCAGTGGTATCCCTCTGGGGTCAGTATTGGGACCAATGCTACTCAATGTCTTCACCAATAACATAGATGAAGGGATCAAGTGCACCTTTAGTACATTTGCAAACAGCTGGGTGGTGTGGTTGACACTCCTGAAGGAAGGAATGGCATTCAGAAGGACCATGAAGGCTTGACAGGTCACCTCATAGGAGCCTCATGAGATTTAACATGACCAAGTGCAAGGTGCTGCAGCTTGACACCTTCAGTATCAATTCAGGCTAGGGACAGAAAGTAGCCCTTCTGAGAAGGACTTGGGAGTGCTGGTGGATGAGAGGCTGGACATGAGCTGGCATCGTGCACTTGCAGCCCAGAAAACCAATTGTGTCCTGGGCTGCACCAAAAACAGCGAGGCCAGCAGATCTAGAGAGGGGATTCTCTTCTCTGCTTTGCTCTGGTGAGACCCATCCTAGAGTGCTGCATCCAGCTCTGAGGTTCCCAGTATAGGAAGGACATGGACCTGTTGGAGTGAGTCCAGAGAAAGAGCATGAAGATGATTAGAGGGATGGAGCACCTTTCCTTTGAGGAAAGCCTGAGTGAGTTGGGATTGTTCAGCCTGGAGAAGAGAAGGTTCTATGGAGACTTTATTTTGGTCTTTGAGTACTTAAAGAGGTCTTATAAGAAAGACTGGGACAGACATTTTTGCAGGGACTATTGCCATAGGACAGGGGGCAAATGATTTTAAACTGAAGGAGGGTTGATTTAGATTAGATATAAAAGAGAAGCCTTTTACAATGAGAATGGTAAAACATTGGCACAGGTTGCACAGAGAGGTGGTGGGTGAGAGGCAGTGGGTGCCCCATCCCTGGAAATATTCAAGATCAGGCTGGATGGGACTCTGAGCAACCTGATCTAGTTGAAGATATCCCTGCTGATCGTAAGGGGCTTGGGCTACATGACCTTTAAAAGGTCGCTTTTAACTCAAACTATTTCATGATTCTATTTACTCAGCAGAGACACAGTTTCTTCATTTTTGTTGTATATGGGTGTGTGGTGATTTTTCCACAGTCACTTTATGCAGAAGAATATCAATATATTTTAGTAAACAAGAATAACTCCTTTAAATCTATGTGTTTCACAGATCCAAGAGTTAGAGTCTGAGGCAACTCCTAATTCAGTGAGAGATTTCAACTAGTAGAGATTGCTAGAAGTGCAAGACTGTAAACACTTGCATGCCAAAACTATGACCCCAAAACCTGGTCATAGCAACTGCTTATGGTAATATTTACACTGCTTAAAGTCTGCCACTTGTTTCTTTGTACCACACTGGGTGATTGTCTGAGATCCCATTAAACTCGGCTAAGCATAACATGCGAAGAAAAAGTGACCCTGAAAGATCCCTTTCAAGTACCCCTTTCCTCTCTGTTTCTTTTTAATGTGGCTGCCATATGGTTCAAGAGTTGTTATAAGCCCTGTGTTTGTCTACTCCTGCTGTAAATGTTTCATTTCTTCCAGGAAGATAAAAGGACTGTTCCCTTATGGTAACTGCAAAATTCCCTTTTTTGACCATAAATACCCAGCTCAGAGAATTGTGCTGGTTTTGGCTGAAGTAGGGTTCATTTTTTCGTCACAGTGGCTGGTATGGGGCTGTGTTTTGGATCTGTGCTCAACACAGATCTGATAATACAGAGGTGTTTTTGTTAATGCTGAGCAGTGGAGGAGCTAGCTGAGTGGGGTTTGGCTGCTAGGTGGGGTTAACCCATGTCAAGAATGAAGACAGCAGCAATCCAAATCAGACCTTTTTGGTTTTTTTTGCTTTTTTCTTTTTGTGACAGTATGGAGCAAAAACACAATGATGGTTTGGAGCAGAGTTTTATATAAAGAAATAAATGTATACAAGTCACTTATATCTGCAGAAATACTATGCTGTTATTTTATGAATATGTGGTAAACAAAAGATTAGCTCAAACAAAATACATGAAAACAGATTAAGGAATGGCCATCTTTCAACTATTTGCTTAAATTTGAGTGCTCATTAACTATGTAATCGAATGGAGGAACTTAATTACCTAGTTTATAAAAACAGCATTACTGACAATTTAATTGCAACAACAGTTTTTCTAGAACATTTTTGGTTAACTTGCAATGACAAATACATGATAAAATGAGGTTGTTATACTGGGAAAAAAGACAACTAAAAGCTGAAATGTGGGGTTCAGAAGTAATCAGATTATTAACTATCTAGGAAATAAATGAGAACTAACTGCACTGTCAAGAAGGGTGTTAAAAGATTTTTTTTTCACCAAACACACAGATACTGCTAAAATTATGCATTTTGTATGGATCATAAACCTTACACTTTGTTGCTAAGTGAAAATTTATTAAACTAATAGTACTGTGGATTGGAAACAGTTGTAGATAAGGAAATAGATACCTTAAGTATGGAGGCAATAGAAATAAGTATTTGAAACATCAAATATAAAGTCAAATATAAACATGCCAAATTATAAGACAAAAAAGAAAAATCTAGAATGAGAGTCAGATATGGAACTGCTGTAAAAATTTGCCTACAACAGAGTATTGCAGTAGTGGGATGCAGTTGAAGAGAAGACTAAGAATATATGAAAGTCAAAGAGGAAGCTCAGTCAAATTCTTTTTAAACATGGGTATATGCTGAAAGACACTGGAGAAACAATTGTACTAAATTAAATATGCATGGCAAGGAAAAAATATTATATTTTTTTCTGAAATGTCCTGGGTTTTTTTACACAGAGAAGAAATAAATATTTTTTTCCATGGCTTTAAGATTTTGCTATATTCCTCTCAACCACCTCTTTGAGACTGAAAAATTTTGCTTATATTTCAATCACCTCAATGCTCTTCTTTGCACTTACTTGTTTTTCTAAAATGCTTTCAATACAGCTACATGCAATATTTAGTAAAGATGCTATGGAGTCATATAATAATACTGTGTAGTTTACCTTCATTTGAGTTCTAATTACTCTTAACTTTCTATTTACCTTTCCGTTTTGACTTATGGAAAAAACTACCTACAACAATTTTAAGATTTCTTTTTCTGGATAACTGATTTAGATTTCTTTACAGATGTTTCATTACCTATGAATTATTTTGTGTGTATCAACACTGACTGTGATAAAATAATGTGTTCCACTTAAAAGTGAGAGAACATTCTGGAATTAGTAGTCAGCTGCAGTTTTAACTATCCTGAGTAATTTCTAACTTTTAAACAGTAGCAAATCTTGGCATTTTACTATTTATCCCTTGTTTGGGATGTTTTAAAAGTCCGTTAGCATAGGTGGTTGCAGCCTATTTATGTCCTTCACATGTTAAAACCAAGCATTTGCATCTACTGTTTGTTTAGATCTCTTTGATTGGTAAGCACGAGAAGAAACATTCTGTTTTATAGCATCTACATTTATGAAGGACCCTTTGCAATGAATATGAAGGATATAGTCAGAAAACAATATTTAAAAGGACCAGTTATGCCTACACTATTGGTTTCCTAATATGACATATGGGGTACTATGTCCAATTTTGTATTCCATGGTTTACGGCTATATAAAAAGAGACCAAAACCACGTAAGAATTGCTAAAAACATGCTAGAATTGTTCTTGCTAAATTAAAGGATTAAGAAGGGAATGATAGCAATCTTGAGTATCTTGAGAAAGCTGCTGGAAAATGAAATGATCTGTTACCTAAGCTCTTTCACACAGGATAAGTAGTAGAAAATTTAAAACTGAAAGAAGGAAGAACTAGATTCTCACATTGAAGTCAATATCAGCATATTGGGAGTGGTATGGCTAGAGGATTACCTCCATGAGAAGAGTCCAGGGGCTGCCTTGAGATGGACACTGCTGGTTCCAGATGGCTCCAATGAACTCACTGCAGCAGAGCAAAGAAAAACATTTGTAAGCATTGCATTCCAAAACTCTACCAGAATTTTGAAATAAATCAGTCAGGATGCATTACCTAGCACTCACACATGTCTATGCTTCATTAATAGTTCATGATCCTCGCAAAATACTTGTGCAGCCATAGTCTGTGTCTAGGTATCTAAGTATGGGGGGTTCAGAAAGGAAGGAAAACCCAAAATGGAAAAAAAGGGATGTCACTTTAATCTACTGCTTTGGGAGAAAGTAAATTTTGGTTTCACTGTGGGAACACCACATCCTTGCCTTGATCAAAAGCTGAGTAACTGCACACAATGAGCCAGGACTGAGAGATAAGATGGAAGAAACAAGGGTTTTGATTGGCAGCCTGTGCAGACATCTGGCTATAAACTCCTGGGCAACTGGGAATCTGCAGGTATCTGCCATGGTGCAGTAGAAGAGGACAGGTGAATTCCAAGCTACTGCACAGACCTGGTCTGACTTTCTTGTGTCTTCCAGAGTGCTATTTAGTGTTCCTTCCCCTTGACAACAAGCTCTGGTCCCTGCTCTTAGCCACTGCTGAATATAGGCATGTATTTCCCTCCAAGTGTGTCCTTGCTGATTGTCAACATTAGATGTCATTAAAAAAAATAAATTGTAACAAGGCCTATTTTTTTCCCACCTGAGACCATAGTCATTGGTTCTAACTGCATGCTGTCTGACATGTCATCATCTGTTTTGCAATACTGTGCATTTTAGATTGAAAACAAATCTTCCTGTGCATTTTAATACATTGGTTTGCATATGTATTGCTGATCATTGCTCCAGCAATATGTCCCTCTTCTCTTATTTCCTTTCTTCAAAGTAACTTCAATTATGGCTGAATTCTTCAGAGACATTTTGAGGGCAATAGTTTTTAGATCTCTTTTGGGTTCATTATGCTTCAGTACTTCTCTGTTTACCAGCAACCTATTTTATTAGTTGATCCAGACAAACTACTTTTCTTTAATCTTTACTGAGCTGCAAATGGCATTTATTATGCTGGGTACTTCAACAAAACATAAGCAGTAGTTCTCTGATTGTGGTCTGTCACTGGCCCCATGGCAAACCACTGTAGACCAGTACAGACCATTTAAACACTCCTGCTCTTAGATAATGATAGCAAGCACATGTCAGCTCTTCAGCAGTCCTTTACTTTTTAATAATATACGTATGTGCTTCAGCTGTGCAAGTCTCTGGTCTTTACTTTAGTGAAGGGCCAGGACAATCCCATAAAACTGGTTCTATACAGAGATCAGCCACAGTGCTAGAATCAGGAATCAATGGAAATGAAGAACCAGTTATATTAAAAATAAAAAATGCAGAGATGTCTGCAAATGTTTTAATACTTTTGTACTGTTATTAAAAATTTATTACTTTGGGATAAAAAATATCAGAGAGGGGATTACGAACAAAGCTCAACAAGGTTATACAGAAAAAAAAATAAGGGAAGGTAATAGTATCCAATAGAAAAAACCCTCTGCATAGCAATTTAGACAACAGCAAAGAGGAAAGGGACACAGAAACAGAGCAGATCTTTACTGCAGACAGATGCTAAAATGCTAATATTGCTATGTATTAGTATTTCAGGCCAAAAATACACATTCAGCAGATATTTTTCTGTTCTTTCCACTTCTAGCTATATGAAGATGATTAACAGTTTTCCTGTCCTCTATTAACAGAGGCAAGTTCAAATACCTGCCAGTGAGATGTTTAACTCATCGAGCCTGTGCAACTTGTACTGGTTATTGATACCCAGCAGAATCCCTTCAAAACAGCCGTATTCACAATTTGATTCATGCAATCCTTCCAGACCATGCAAAGTGATTGCCTCAAGCTGATCTTGGGAGTACCCTGAAGACGACAGACTATCATAGTCAAAACCTCAGAATAAATGTAAATTCCTGTTTGCAGAGTCTGAATAGACTGAGAACTCACAGGCCTGACCAGAAATAAAATTGAAGAAAAATAATAAAAACCCAACCAACCAAAAAAAATCAAAAAACCCTAAAAAAGAACAAAAAAAACCAACAAAAAAGAACCAAACCTAACCACACAACGAAAAACCCACAAAAACCAAACCCCAAATATAGTGAAGTATAATAACAAATAATAATAATCAACAAGTTTTCTAAGGAATGAATGTATTCAACAGTTCTGATTCTATGCTGTGCTGGGGTTACAAGTTAAAATTATGAATACAGTTGTACTAGAATTTTGGAACTTGATTTAGTACAGCAATTTCATTAAAAATTATGCTACAGTAGGATTAGAACATGTAGCCAACTGAAAAAATACAGACTGCCTGAGGTGACAAACAAGGACAGAAAGCTGTACTACATAGTCAATATGATACAGTTATCTAAGTCAGGCAAAGTGTATTATAACATAACTGAATCATGATCGTGTAACTAAGGAGTAAAATCCTGTTAATCCATTTCTTATGGCTTGCTCTATCCTAGGAAGAAGTCACCTTGAATAGATTTTGTGCTCTATTTGGCAAGAAAGCAACACAGTAACTAAAAGGTGCTAATACAAACCTTGTGTAAATCAGGGAGGCTCTGAATACGACCAATTGAATTATGTATGTAGGATTTGATGAAAGGCAGACAGAAATGTCTTATTCTGACTGTCAGATTTTTAAAGGATTATGAAAACTTTCATATGGTAAGAATTTTAAAAAATGATAAAATTTTAGAGAAAATTGCTTGCAATGAAATGCTGCAAAGGAACCGAGATATTACTTGATCAGACAGTAAATTTACATCAATGTAAAGAAAGTGTTGAAGATATTTCCCCATAGCTGTAAAATAAAACCACAGAAATTAACACTGAAAACAAAAAGCAAAAAAATATTTCCTGCTAAGAATTAAAAATGCCATAATATATTACCAGTTCCAACACTAAATCTTTCTTCTTTGTTTAGACAACATGCTTTTTAATACAACAAATTATGTTTTAAACAAAGGCAGTTTCTTTCTCAATTCTTCCTTTATGTACTATGAATCTCTGGTAAGTTTCACTTAGGTTTTCACACAGTTCAGAATTCCCAGAACTAGTCCTCAGGAGAAAAATTTCTATAGAAAGGCTAATATACAACATAGGCCATGACCTATTATGTCCCTACAAGCTGATATCTATTCTTAATTGCAGTGTCTAGTGGAGCTGAAGTGCGCAGGACTGTAAAGCAACAAGGCTGTTGAGATCAGAGACTAGTGTCATCCAGCCTAAGGAGCTGAAGAGCATTTTTAAAGAATAAACAACACAGTGCCACTAGATAACCAGAAATGAAGTGGGTAAATGAAGAAAAGTCTGAAAAATCAGGACTGAATTTGCTCTAAGTTAGAGACTGAAGTAAAAGATGCAGTGGAAAATTGTTAAAGCTTTGTTGATTGGCTGTAAAATACAAAATACAAAATTACACCAAGTACCTTTTATGTGGCAGTCTTAATACGAGAAAATTAATTGAGAAATACTGTTATATCTGCCTTAGATGTTTCAGAAGAAAAATCCACAATAATGAAAAAGGTCAGATACAGATTACAATATGTTAGTAAAATCTTATCCTATTCTTAATAATTTTTCAATTTTCATTGCTTTCAATTTTTTTTTGAAGCAGATCATTTGACATTCACAATCTGATTGAGATTAAAGGGTTTTACTAGATTTAGCTTATTTAGCTGACAGAACTAAAGAGAAATAGGTAAAACAGGATTCATATAATGTCATTTTCTCCTATAACACCTCATATAGTTGTTGAGAGGCCTGTAGATGAAACAAGTTTTAATTTATAATGGGGGGAGACTTTGAGTAGGATCACAGTCTTCCTGTCCTTATCATATCATTCCACTGCCTACTCTAGTAAAAGAGCAGGGAGAAAAGTATCTTTCTGCAGAGTCTGACAAACTGGCTATTTTTTATGGACTGCCATGAATAACTTGGATACAATAATAAAATTATTAAAGTCTTAAAAAGAACATGAAAACAGAATAAAAATGAAGGATCAGAGAGGGATAAAATCTTACTTTTGGATTTTCCTTTTCATTTCTTATCCCATCAGAGAAGGGAGACAGCATCTTCAGAGTTTTCATGACAGTTTCAAAAAATTCATTATTTTTAGCATCAGAAAGTCTTTGGGCAACCCTGGAAAATTAATATAGCAAAGGGAGATACATTCCAGAGAAACAAGTTTAGCAAAGCTTGGACAGACTTTCTGGATTTCCTTGTTTTGAAATAAAGAATTTAAGAATTTGTGAGGACTAAGTTTAGCAAAACAGATTCCTCATTCTATTTGCAGTTTATTAGTATTAATAAATTCATAGTTACTTACTGTTAACCCTATATTAAAATATCTTCTTTTTGTCGCCAAGACAAGAGAAAGGAAAAAAAAAATTAGTAATAAGGAAGTGAGAGTCTGGTTGAGATCAAGTAAGGGACAAAGTACTGTTTCTAGCAGTTGACATGTCAAACTACTTTTAGGCAGGTATGTAAAAACACCTAACTGTATTGGTGTGGTAATATCAACTGTGTCAAACCAAAGAAGAGTAAAAAAAAAAGAACATTTTAAAAATTGCATTTAAACATTAAAAATTGCTAGAATATGCTATATTTATATATATTTTAAATCATGAATATACATATGTTTGTAAATATTATAAAACATAAGAATAATTCTACTATTTTTTCTCTAAAAATGCCAATGGTGCTGATGATGTTATCACAAATATAATTACTCTGATTCTTTTTATCCTCAACTTTTCATTTTGACTGCCTCTATTTACATATTCCAATTCTTACTTAATTGCAAACAACTAATCAAAATCCCTCCCACAAGATTTTGACAAAATAGCTCCTTGCAATCCTTGGAAGAAATTCAACAAGTAGAATAAGGTTATAGTAAAAATTTATGAAACGGGATTTTGTATCTTCTTAAATAAGAGAATTAATTAGTTTGTCGGCTGCTGGAAAGAATCTAAGAGAATGCTATTTGTTCATTGTTGAACTGACTACGATGTGTTAAATTCAATTGAAAGGGGCAAACAACAGGTCAAATCCCTTGGAGCTTTGATAAAGCAATTAATTCTATGAAAAATAAGAAAACAGCAACCTTCACTTCATTAGACACCACCCAAGGCGGTCAGTCACTGACAGAGAATATAGAAAATGAATAATCAGAGGAGGATTTATTTTAATGAAGATGTTTTTCCAGGTTAAAATAAAGTTAATATAAGATGCAAAACTACACAGCTCTTTTATTTTTTCTTGAAGTAAAGTGGATTGAAATGAAATTTCAGAACCTATCAGCAAAATAGCTTTAGTTTTATGAAATATCAGAGACAGCTCAATACTTTTTCTAGGACTTGGAAAAAAAGAACATTTGGAAACCAATGAGATCCTGTCTGCCCTTGCAAACTACATTCAGTTCCCTAGGTTGAGAGAAAAATAAAACATAATTACCTCCATTCTACGTTTGTCAGAAGCTCTTTATATCTCAGTTTCTATGAAGTCCATCCACACGAAGGAGATGACTGATTTTTCCCCTTCCAAGAACAAGGGTGTGGGGGAGAGCATAGAATGTCCAGTTAATGCATATTTGAACTGACAAATAAAACCTCCATTTAATTACATGGTCTTGGAAAGAGGATTGCATACATAGTACTTCTCAGAAACCAGAAATTTTATTTCACAACAGCCACATTTTCTGACTGGCTGGTGCTGGCATGAAGCAACCCCATAGCGGCAGTCAGGATACTCTTCCTGGCTCTGGGGCGATGGGGTTCAGTCCTTTTGCTAACTAGCTTACCAAGGGTTCTTACAACTTGGGACCATACTCTTACCACCAGGATGCTGACTACTAGAAAATAGTTAATACTATCAGGGAAAAGATTTTCCTGGAAGAAACAGGCTCCCTCACAAAAAAGTAAAACATCAGCTTGCCACTCTGTGTAATTAATACTGGTGACCAACTCATTCCAGTTTCACAAAACAGGGATCAGATTTGTAACACAGAAATTATTTTTGTTCTTCAGTTTTAAAAGTTGATTTGTTTCATTCATTCATAATGCTAAGGTGGAATGGAGGCTGGAGACTTTCATTTCATATGAAGTTGAGTGCCTAATTTCCTTAATCCTTAAAACCACACCCTTCCACTGAACTTGTTTGAACTGCCTCTTGGTTCAGTTCTTCCTTGATATCCTCTAGTATGCACACAAACCTCAGATGGATTGTACACTCAGGAGAAAGTAGAACAACCAGAGTAATCTCTGAAATACTTTACTCTTAAATAATAATGAAGTTTCCATGCTGCTTTTCATCTATACATCCAAATAAAGCATGTTTTTCAAAGAAGCTCTTTGGGGAATATTTTTCCTTAGTGTGGGATTTTTATGGTGGTGGAGACAAAGAGGATGAAGAAAAAACCAAAACCTTGTGAAAAATGAGACAATTCAGATTATTCACGTAGCATATGTACTACTGGAGGGGGAATTTGAGCCTTTTATAATTTCCTGTAAGAAAAGGCAGCTGCCATAGCTAGTAGACAGCATTTTACAGGAGGGAGATATAGGTGCCTTTGCAGATACATTTGTGAATGTATGTGCATTTGTATGTGCTTTGAAGTGGACAGTACAGAGGAACATCTGCATAGTTTCCTCTTTGACCAGAATTTCTATTTAGCAGTCTTTTCCTGCAGAAAATATTGTGGAAATATTAACAATTGCATGAAAAAAAAATAGTTATAATGGAGGAATACTTTCAACAGAAAACTTTTGGTAAAAATACATTAACATGGTATCTCACAGAAGCACTACAGTGTACACTATATTCTATACATTAAAGTTCTGATGCTATAGGGTTATAGAGGTGATAAGGTTCATATGCTTGGATAAGAATTTCTGCAGGGGTGGTATGTGAGATTATTTTTAAACGCAAACTGTTGTGTGCATAAATATAAAATATATTTTTTATTTCACAGGTGCAGTAAGTGGCTAATACTCATAATATTGGAAAATAATACCAGAAATCAAACAGTGTCTTTCCACATTGAGCAACAATTAAAATCTTCACAGGAAAGCTTCTATTAAAATTCTTTCAGGATATGTATTACCCAAGAATTAATTTTTAACCTTGTATCAGTCCAGGGCATGATCCAAACCATTCCATGGAAGGTGATTTGGAAAAATTTGGCAAAGACCAACTTTCTCAAAAAGGAAATAATATCACAGTCAAGGAACATTATTCTAATAATGATAATTTCACAATTAAAACACAAAACAAGAGTGGATTAAAACACAAAAAGAGATTAGTTTACATTGGAGCTTTACTAAAAATGTGCCAAACTTCCTTTGTGTTATCATATTTTGTGTTCAGATAGTCTCTTCTGTGTAGCCATTACTTGTCTTTCACTTAGAAAAGCTTTTTTTTTGGAGGAAGATGGTGGCAGATTTCCTGCTTAAAAATCTAACTCCTAACACTATTGTTTGATCTGCCAACTAGATTTTACATTGCATAGTGACATAAATCAAATTGTCAAAGGAGTGTTTTCTCTAAACAAAGATTTCCACCTACTAGAAGCCCTGTGGTCTTGGAGAAAACTGATTGGACAACACACTGATAAAAGAGAAAGTAAATAACTTTCAACTTCATTCATCAAGGACAAAAAAAGGCAATTTAGTTGCATCACCTCTGTGTAGCCAAAGAAGGCAAATCCTTTGCACTCATGTCACTCACAACTTCCTGTGAACAAAAACAGCAGAAGAACTAAATATCTTCATTTGAAGCAGGAGAGGTCACCACTTTAGTCCTTTCATATGAAGAGGAACTGTGAGCTCTGTTCTACAGCAGTAGTTCTTTTCATTTCAAGTGCTACACAATGTATCCTTATGAGCAGTTATTTCCCTTTGAGAATGCCTTGGCTTTAATCTGTTCACACAAGAAAACTCCCCACATGAATGGTGTCCCTTGAATCTAATAATTTTCACTGCCCTTCTCTGAAGTGTTAATCCTGCTGATGTGTTCATTCATTGTTAGATGATCGCATTTGTATTATGTGATGTGTTGTACAAGTGTGCAATATTAAAGTGTCTTTATTACAGTCACAAATAGACACTAGAGCTCCTTGATCATTTCTCTCAGTTCTTTCTAGTTCAAATTACACTACATAAAACTGAAATATGTTTATGAGCATCTCAATAGAAGACGGTTAAATTTTGTATTGTGCGTAAATAGTGGAACACCCCCTAAAAAGGTTGAATATATAAAACACACATTTTTATAATCCCAAAAGAAGATGTCATGATGAGAAAGCATAATACTTTAAACCCTTGCTGGAAGGTAAAACATCTAAACATTGACTCAAGAAGATTTTGTTATTGTATCACAGACAGATTTATGCACCCTTCATGGGTTCAAACTTGAATTAGAATTTCAAACTATGGTATTAATTTCTTTTTTAGTTGATAATACAAGCCATAAACTATGCCCACTAGACAGTCCTTTTTCACACAAAGGGAATTAAAATATACAGTAAGCAATATGCCACACAAAGTGCATTTGAAAGAGTGTTTCCTTTCTTGCTCCTGTGCTGATCATTTCAAGGAAGAATGGAGCAATTAAATTGTCCTCACCAGTTGACCTGAAACTATTCAACTGCCATAGGAGAAAAGGCAACTTTGAAAAGTAATTAATTATTTCATATTTTCTGTTTCATTCTATTCTGGTATAATATTTTAATGAATTTATCAAAAAACATTGGGATAACATATACAAAATTAAAAAGCTCTTCAGGCTTTGTGAAGATGTTGCTGTTTCTCCATCTTACAGAGCAATACTTCTTGATCCACAGACATTACTTTGGCATTTTTCAAAATGCCTGGAAGTTACAAATTTTTAAAAGACAAATCTATGATGATATCCAAGGAATGCATTAGTTACAGGTATAGAAAGCCAATCTCCATCAAGACAGATGGTCACACACCAGGGATTTCTTCTGTATCCTGACTTTAACACTGTATTATCATTCTATAAGAATGAATAAATGATTACTCTTTTCATTACCAAAATCTGGAGTAGATCTAGAAATAAAATTATAAAGAATTGCCACTATTATGAGAGACTAAACGTAAAAATAGTTATAATATGAACATCTGATGGAGACAAAATGATCAGAATTTTATTAATTTATAAGTTTTCTCCAGTAATTATCACTGCTTTTCTTTCCACTAAAAATAAAGCACAACTATTTCCCTCATATGAGGAAAAATTCCTCTGGGAACTGCTGTGAAATTAGACTGAAAAAGCCCAAGTGGCTCTGTGCCATAACACTGTTTGATGAAGAAAACTTTATTAATTATGGTACAAAAACAGTTAAGTAAAAAACCTGCTTATGAAACACTGACTGTATCTGGGATGTCAGCAGTTATAAGAGTTTGCTGAATAGCCTACAGAAAATGAAATGTCTGACTAGCAGTTTAATGGTAGAGTTACTTGAGCTGTACTTTGCCTGAGAAAGATCTGCATCCATCATTATTCTCTTCACATTTGTTGCTGTTCTCAGCAGTGAGACCCAACGACCCAGCAGGCTGTCTACTTTAGAAGCCTGGAAAATTAGCCATTGCTTTAGAACTTGCCCTTTAAATTTACAGTGAGCACACTTTATCCTACTCCTAAGCCCACTGATTTAAAATGATGGTTTTATTGTACTGGAGAATACAAAAGAGTTGAACGAACTTTGTACTATTTGAGATCTAACTCTTGAGTTAGTCAGGATGAGAGATATTTAGAAGTCATCTCCAGTTTCTAGCAGAAATTCCTGAGACACTTGCTTAACTGCCAATGATTTGGAGTGTTTTTCACCTCTTTCTGGTATCTTTGCATTGGAATTCTGTCAGCAAAATGTATCCTCTAGGTCAGTTCATCCACAGAAGTTATTACTCGGTCAGGTTGACAAAGTGAGTAATAGTCCCTCGTCGCATCATTTGTCACCCTTTAAATTCCATTTCTCCTTTTGACTCAGCTATTGTTCCAAAACAGAGGACTCCAACTTCCTGCTTGGAAAAAAAAAAAAAAAACAAGAAAAAAACCCACAGAAGCTGTAAAACATAACGAACTTCTCCATCCTGATCACAAAAGGAGTAAAATGAAACTTTTCACTAATGGCAGCAGGAAGGATTCTCTTCTGTCTTTTGTAGGCTAAACTAACTCACTATGCCTTTCAGCTCTCGCTGACTCTGATTGACTCTGGATTGAATTTGGTGTAGCAGAGAATAGAATTTGACCTGGAGACATTGACATGCCAGACATCAGGAAAGATTGAAAATCTGCAACTGAGACTCAAGTATTAAAAAAAATACATATTGAATTTCTGTATGCTTGATCCTTCTACTTAATCCCAGCAATAACGGTGGTGACCATTGCAGAAAAATGTGCACAGAGGTCAAATGCAATGAAGTCCATGTGTCAGAAGGAAATAAGCGATTTAACACTTCTCAAGCTGTTCTTTGCAGTTCCCCATAATTAAAGGAATTCTTTATATATATATATATATTTATAATGCAGAGTATTGTGTCTATCATAGTATGCAACTGAATTTGCAGTTGTCTGTGTAAACCAAATGTATTGGGTTTGTGTGGCCAGGTTTTGGTAGCAGAGGAACTACAGAGGTGGCTTATGTGAGAAACAGTCAGAAGCTTCCCCTATGTCTGACAGAGCCAATGCCAGCTGTCTCCAAGATGGACCCACTACTGGCCAAGGCCAAGCTCACCTGCAATGGTGGCAGTGTCTCTAGGATAAGGTATTTCAGAAGGGGAAAAAAACCCTGAGCAACAGTAGCTGAAGAGGGGAGTGAGCATATCTGAGAAAACCAGCTCTGCAGACACCAAGGTCAGTGAAGAAGGAGAAGATGCTTCAGGCTCTAGAACAGAGAATTCCCTGGAGTCCATGATTATGATCATGGTGAGACAGCTGCACCCTTGCAGTTCATGGAGGTCTAATGGTGGAGGAGAGATCCACCTGCAGCCCCCTGGAGTACCCTACCCTGAAGCAGAGGGATGTGTGAAGGAGGCTGTGACCTCATGGGAAACTCAAGTTAGAGCAGACTCTCAGCAGGACCTGTGGCCCCATGGAGGGAGGAGCCCATTCTGGAGCAGATTTGTTGACAATTTGTGACCCCACAGGGGACCCATACTGGAGAAACCTGTTTCTGAAGGACTGCACCCTGTGGAAAGGGACCCATGCTGAAGCAGTTTGTAGAGAACTGAAGCCTGTGGGAAGGACTCACATTGGACAAATTTGTGAAAGACTGTCTCCTGTGGAAAGGACTCTACGTTGGAGCAGCTGAAGAGTGTGAGGAGTGGCAGAGACAACTGTGATGAGCTGATCACAGCCCCCATTCCCCACCTCACTGAGCAGCTGTGTGGAGGAGGTAGAAAATTGATGATAAATTTAGGTCTGGGAAGAGGGAGGAGTGGGAGAAAGGTGTTTTAAGATTTTATTTTATTTCTTATTTTCCTACTCTGATTTGATTGGTAAAAAAATTCAGTTTATTTTCCCAAGCCTATTTTTCCTGTGATGGTAATTGGTGAGTGATCTCCTTGTCCTTATCTGAACCCATGATTTCATTGCAATTTTTTTAATTTCATTGTAATTTTTTGGCACTGTCCAGCTGAAGAAGGGAGGGACAGAGCATCTTTGGTGGGCAGCCAGCATCCAGTCAGGGTCAACGCATGACACCAAATACTGTATTTTATGATACAGTACATCCCAGTGACAAATAAGCAGCCTGCATAATACTTGCCATATTACCATATAGTATGCATTACCAGCTAATGTGTTTTGGTACTGTTTAATCTCCAACACAATTATTTACCAATGTCTTCTGTTACATTAATCCAAGCAATTCATATTCATTTCAGAATCCTCTATACAAAGCAGCAGTTTGCCTGTCTAAAGGGTTTAAACTTATGTGCAATAAAATGATACTATGTTTCACTCTGATTGAAAAGTTGTGCTATAGGGGGGATTATGGAAGTACTGCAAGTGGCACCAATCATCAAATAAACTCCTAAAGGAAAGAGAAGGATTTGTCCTTTTTCTCCCTGTATGAAATACAAAATAAATTAAAAAAAAAAGAATCTTTTGCTTCCTTCCCTCCCCCAACTTTGTCTTTCACAAGCACTAATCCTCTCTTGGGTTTTCTCCAAAGGTTTTATGGACCACTGTATGAAACATGCTGTCATACTGATCATTGCAAGATGACACTTTAAAAATACAAATCCAGAGAGACTGTGATAACCTTCATTGTTAAATAGAAGGCAAAAAGGCAGCACTCAATTGAGTTTTTAAAGCTAAGTATGAAGATGACAGAAAGACTGAAGAGCTAGTCAGCCTAACTATGCCTGGTGGTTGGAAAGAGTAAAAGAAGTCTAACATGATTATTTTTTGAATTTAAAATATTGTATATGATGTTATCATGTTTAAAGGAAATCTTCAGTGAAGAACATACTTTATTTAATAAGGAATGAACAAAGAAGAATAACTCAAGCCAGTACAGAGTATTACTTAACATCACCACCCTCAAATAGCGATCTGGCTTAGAGATGAAAACATCAGGTTCTTCAGAATTATTTTTAATATGGAAAGTAAAAAGAAAAATTATGTCAGGGCAGAAGGAAACCCAGAGAGCAAAGCAAACAAATGGATTATCCTCTCCCCTAGGGTATATTGCCCTGGAGCAACAGTCACATTGTGCAAGACAAAGAGAATCAGCTGGTGATGTATGAACATCATAGCAATGTTTATGTGGGAAAATGGAAAATAAAAGTAATGAAAAATATATACTGGTCTTTATGAAACTAATCAATTTACTTCATTTTCATTGAAGTTTTCTTTCTTTCCCTCCTTCTCTTCCTTAATTTAGACCCTCTAGCCAAGTAATATGTAACATTTAATGGGATCTCCATTAATGCTAATTGTTTTCAAAGCATTTGTGATCTTTAAACTGATTTGATTTCTATTGCCTGCTTTATTAGTTTAATATGAGTTAATTCTCCTTTTGGGTGTTTCTCTTAAATTATATAATCCTTAGCTAAATGAAGTAATGTCTTTTGAAGTTGAAAACCTAGCCCCAAGAGAATGAGTGAGCTTATTTTTATTCAGTAGTTGTAGGTGATTTTTGTGCCTGTTTTAGTCACAATGGTGGAGGTACAAGGAAGTGGTTCTTTCTCAGTATGACACCTCAGTTTTAAACTCAAGGGAAAAAAAAGTATACAGGTACAAATAATGGTGTAAAGCAGTTTCCATTCACCTACCAATAAATGTCCTTTTATCTGAGCTGAAGCTTGCCATGACTGGACACAGCTGCTCAGGCAGCAGGTGACTTCTCCCCTATCAGGTGATTAACAGTGTTCTTAAGGAAAGAAGAAGAGCCACCCTACATCACAACCCCAGATAAATCCACCTCAGGTATTCCATACATTTATTTATAGCATCATTCTTTTCTCCAGTTCTCCAAAACCTGTTTTCCTCTTTGGTGGCTGTATTTGCCTACGATTCCGTAATGCATTCACAAACATCAGAATGTGCGAATTCCAATAACATGTACATATTTTGGACATTTTTTTTTCCTGAACATATAATTAGTTGCGACAAAAGCCTGTCAAAGTAATAGATGACCCTCCTCAAACTTCCTCCAGTCCCACGGCCTGAATGGAACCAATGGTAGTGACTACAGAAATAAGTGAAAAACCCATGAGACAGACAGAAATCGTCTGTCCTTCCCTGAACATGTCTCCTCATGCAGTCAATGGACTCATCATGCATCAGTCACTTTGCATCAGCAGGTCGACCTCAGATTCCAGATACATGAAAAAGAACAACTGAGACTGAGAATGTTTTTTTTTGTCAATGCCAACTGTTTATCTAAATGAAAAGCTTCAAATATAATGGCTATGGTAATGATAATTAATAACAATTAAAAAACCCCAACACCTGAGTATTTAGTAGTCTTTTTTGGCTTTAAAGTTTAAGCAAGTATGAAATTGTAGAAAACTTCAGAATAAGAAAAAAGCAAATCACACTTGATTCAAGTGTTGCTCATTTATGATCAAAAGTATATTTGGAAACCAAATCCCAGGGAATTAGATGTCTGAACTGAACTTGTCTTATAAAAACTGTGTTTTAACAGGGGCAGCCTGCTTTTCTGGTTTGGTCATCAACATTGTAAATGCCTACAGAAAGCATCAGCTTTGCTCCCTTTTTCTGCTCTCCCAGAAGCTTTTTCAATTTTGTTCAAAGGATGGAAAAGGGAGAAAAAGGGACATTTTAAGGCACTCTTAAAAGCAAAAATAGACTTTGAATAGCCCTTCCCCAATTTTTTTTCTTGTACTTTGAAATAGAACTCAGTTATGGTTACAATGGAAATGATTTCTTTAAAATAACCATTCAAGATTTTACAGTGGAACAGCTTTAACTAAAATATACATAGATCAAGTTTTTGATATTTTCTTCCACCTCCATGAACTAAATTAGCTGTGGCCCACTTTAAGGAATGCATTTGAAATTAAGTTTAATTCTGTTTCCCAGTTTCTCTGTTCTTTATGGGGCGCAGTGAGAAACAACAGAGGAGATGATATCTCATAATCTGCAAAGCTGCAGGAGTAGATAGCTTTCCTTAGCATCACTAATTTAACATTACATTTACAAATTAGTGTTTCTGCTCCCTAGCAATACATCGCCATCCAATTTAGCTCAGTTCATCAAGAATGTTAGATATCAAGCAATGCACAAAACCACACCTTTTTCAGTTCAGAAACTACTTCAACATCAGCCATCAATCTAAAAAAAAAAAATAGAAAATTAAAAAAAGAGGATTAGAGTTCTTTCCCTCCCAAAACAGGAGATTCTAAGTGCTTCACACAAATGTTGGGACTTAATACATTTGGATGTACTAGTGAAAACACATGAAACCTGGTAATTTAAAGCAGAACAAAAGGAAAACTGCCTGCTCATTCACCCCCTGTTTATTTCTTCAAAATAAGCCCCCTTTTTTTTCTTCAAAAAGAACTTTTTTGTCATGTGAAACTTCAGTATTCTCTTCCTCTTCCATCCCAGGATGCAGAATTCCTGCAGGCACTGTGTTCCTAATACAGATCTTCCACAAGAATGCCTGCAAGCAACACAGTGAATCTTTTCTATGCATGAAAAAAGTGAAGGTAAAGCAGAAAAGCATTCAATATGCTGTAGTAATACACTGAAGCAAAAGGGAAAATTTGAAAGCCCTATTACACAACATGGAAGTGATCCTGAATGTCTGTTCCTGAATGATGTGTGTGAAACAGAATAATAGTAGATATCACTGCTTTCAAATCTCTCAGCTCAGCTAAGAAATGGTCTGAGCACACTGACTGGCAAATTTACAGCAGCAAACTTTTCATAGACTGAATACACAATAGACAGTTTAAATGATAAGAGGATTTAAAAAGAAACCTTCAGGTGCCTTATTAATTTCCATTTTTTATCTCTAGCAGATGTTTTATTTTCACAGATTAACTAATCACCAGATACTAGCATAGTTGTTTTTTTTTAAATACTATTTTTAAAAAAATTCCAAAGCTGAAGCAGACCTCTGATACATATAAAATTTCCTTGTGACTTTGCAGCAGTACAGGAATCGCTGTAGTGGCCTTGAAACTAAGCCTGCTCTCTACTTCTTACTGTTTATTTTGTGATAGTTCATTCTGACTGACCTCTTTGGAAACTTCCTGATATTTAGATCAAAATATCTTCAGATTAGTCAAGGAGACCAGGGAAGAAATAATGTATTCTTTAGCTTATTATATCCATCCAGACTTTTAAAGCCATCAAAGCTATCATTAAAGTCCTTACGTTGTTTGATTAGATAGAAATATTATGAAAATTATTAATTTATCATTAAAAACTGGGCATGCTTTTGAGGAGTAACTTCTTTATAGTATGTAACAGAATTTTTAGAAAAGACACAGACAAGCTGAGTTCATATTTTTAGCACCTGTCATCTGTTTCCTAACTAAGACTAGAGAAAATAAAGTAAATGGGAAGACCATGTATTCAATATTATATTAATATTACTAATGTGCCCTTTGTGACATTTTTATGCATCAAATATTTATACCTTAACAAAACCCCCATATAAGTTATAATTAGAATATAGATGTCTGATGTGATGGACACAGGTTGCCTTCTGTTAACTGCACTGCCTCTAAGATAGTGTCCCTGAAAGTTAGTGCAATTGGTAATCTGACCTGTGATATGTATACATATACAATGCACTCTTCCCATGCATTATGACTAGTAGCTGGTATGTTGTGTGTAAGAGTTTATAACAAACTCTAATAATTAGTTTTTTAAAGGAAGTACTAGAAATCTGTGAAATTTTCGTACACTGAAGATCGATGGTCCAAGCTTCAAATTTTAATAATGAAAGCATTACAGTGGATATAGTGGGCTAGGTGTCTCTGTATCTGAAGGCTTACTTACTGGTAAGCAAACCCATAAAAGCAAAATTATTGTTGTTGGAACAATCTTATGCTGTTTCTTTAATTTCAATAGGTTTGCAACCTATTAACCTCTACTGTTTTGGTTTGATATGAGGCTTATACATATATTCATATTCATATTGCATATGCATAAAATATATTAATAGGCATTAATTCCCTCATCATCTTTCTAACTAATATTGGTGACTAGCTTTTCATTAAGAAATCAAGGGATATACTCATACTCAGGCCTTATGGTAGATCATGTAAGAGGATTCAAATATCTTCTGTAATGCAGATGGCATGAGAATTAGAGTTCTGTATTTACAAAATGCTTTCATAAATACTTGGAGATGGTTTCTGAAGTTAAATAGTTGCCATTACAAGCATTGATTTTGATAGACGTTTTTCAAGAAATGAGAATTTATATTTTCATATTTACCAGTTTAGGTTTTATAAGAGAAATACATTTTTAAAAAATCACTTTATTAAATATAGAGCTGTCTATTTCTATTGTTATTCTAATTCCATTATGCAGGATGTGTTAGTGTTTACAGACCAGATGGTCCGTTTCCAACATTTTTAATCTTCTACAGATTTGACCATGAATCAGTCCTGAAATCAGTTGGGAAAGAATTAACCTAAATGAGTGTGTAAGGTCAGAAATAAAGTGGAATAAAGAACAAGCAAGCCTGAGAGGCAAAATAGATGTTCCTAAAGAATCCCACTCCTCTTTTTATAAACGTAATCTTGAACTTTGGCAAAAAGAAAAAAAAACAACAAAAAAGAAAAGGAAAAAAACCTGTTGAATTAGAAATGGACACAAAAAAAAAATGACAGTCCATTGACATATAATTTGGCTGCTCAGACATAAGAGGGAGAAATGCCTGGAAGGATTTCCTAAACACATTCCATTAAAAAAAAAAGGGAATTAAAAAATCTTTCATGACATTATGAAAAGCAGATTTGGGACAAGAGACAAAGTGATGCAAAAAATGAGAACAGAGAAGGAATTTTAAAGGACTGATTAACATAAACAAAATGGATATTAAATACCTTCCAATTGTTTCAGAATTTATTGATGAAAATCTCTGATTAAGTTCAGGAGATAAAAGGTAAAACAGAATTTTAAGAAAAAAAAAGATGTATTCTATAATTTTGAAATTTGACATTAGGTAACAACTGTATTAGTTATTTAAGAAATGAAATTATTCTCTATATGTGACATTTTCTGGTTTCATCTTCACCCATTTTCCAGAACTGATAAATCAGTATTTTGAACATTGCAATATTTATCACTATAGAAATCAGAAGAATTGTTAATTTAAAAAAAAATAAATTTTTTCCCTTTCTTGTCTATGAGAAACTGAAGTACAGGTGGAATAAGATGCATATCCTCAAAAATATTAAGATAATTTCCAATATTTGCAATTACAATTCCTACCAACCCTTTCCTGAATGCAGAGAAAAAAATTGCAGGCAATATGAAATGGAATTTTAATATATTTTTTTTGTAGCCATGTCGACAACTGGATGCTCCACCATTACGGACAGGACATAGTCACATCTAGAGTTTCCCATCTAAATAAGGTAAGAAGTGTATCAAGGAGTCTAAATTAGTGCAGTACATCAGTACTGCTTCTGTTTCTTTATGGAATACGAGCTATAGCACCAAGTCTGCTTTCAGTTCCAAAGATTATCAAGTATATTTTTATATATTTCTACATACCAGTTCAAAGTGTCTAATTCCTGCCAAAAAGTCTACAGTCAGGACTATGAAACAACTGCTGGATGGGAGTGTTCTCTGTAAGGTTTCCTTTCCTTTCCCTATTGTGGAAAATTTTGCATATAACAACAAACTCTTGACTATCCCTTCTAGTCACTATAGGATCAGCAGGAAACCTTTGTCTAGATGCTACCCCATTCTCATTTAGTAGCCTACCTTCTTGAGAGGCATTAACTTCTTTTAAAGAGGCAAATGATATTAACATCCACATGTTACATTATGCCATGTTTAGCTGAGCTCTTTTAAAAGCTCATGCTCCTCCTGTTGCAAAATTTCTGGTAAAAACTTTTCTGTTCTAAACCCTTTGTAGAACAGCACTTTACTGCTGATTCCTACCCATTCTTATTCATTGTGCGATATTAAGAATTCTATTGTATGCCTTAGAGACCATACTTTATTGGACAGCAAATTTATAGAACACAAATGGATCTCTTATGGAACTGTGTATACAATAACAGTGGACTTTTTTCCCCCCAACACTAAAATATTATATTCTCCAATAATACCAAGACCAGAGATGCTTTGAGGGGGGAGAATAATGCAACTAGAGTCAGTAAGGTTTAAGATTTTTAGTAAGGTGGCTAGACTGGTAAGCAGAAAAGACAATATGAGTTAGGAAATGGTAAAACCATTGGCCTGGGAGCAAAGAATTGATACTGAGAATGTGTTAAATAGAATCACAATATTAGTCTATCAATGGCTCAGAAAATGGACCTGGAAAATTTTGTAAATGAATCTTTGAGCTGTATGTGTGGCTGGAGAAATCAGGACTGTAATTAATACAAAATATTTGGCTTGTGGTTTTTTATTAAAAAAATTGCATATTTCATGATGGAACATCTAGAGAACTGGTGAAAGAAATGTTTAAAACAGGCTTCAGCATTCTCAGCTCTGCTATCTGAAGTGATGCATAAAATTTAGAAGTCACTAAATACATCATCCATCGCAGTTTATCTATCTAACAATGAGTGTATTAAAATATTTCCATTTTTTCTTTTCCTCCTGAAGAGGAATGAGGTGAAGAATGTCATGCATTTAAAAGGTGATGCAGGTAGTGAGTACAGTAATCTTCCCTGTCCAATAGTTCATATGAAAAAGAATTGCAGCTTCCAAAAATGTTGCTTGGTGAAGCTCTGAAAAATATATAGGTGATGTAATGCTGATTTCTCTTTTTCTCTTCTATAGGGTGTCTATGCTTTATGGCAGCAATATCAAGATCTCCTTAAGTTTCAGAAAGCCTCCCCAAAAAATCAGTTTCTCTCATTTACGTCACCAGTCAAAATGTTGACAAATATAGACTGTTAGTTCAAGATGTCCTGTTACACCAACTGGATTTTATCGTGTTTTTTTGCCAAGAACAAACAGTGCAGAGGACTGAATGCTCGATGCATTAACAGTCTTTGGAGTTTAGCATAGATATGCAAAAAAGATCAAAGCTGCTACTTTGCTAAAAGTGAATGTGTGTGCCAGTGGCTCATTTGTTTCATGATAAAGTCATTCTGAGCAGTAAGGCTCTGGAAAAATCCTGTACTCTGACAAATTTCAATTAGGTTAATTACATTCTGCTTCCCTAAATTTCCCCTACAGCTTCAGATGGAGACAGCTTTCTTAATTTCCTTTGCTAGCATGTTGTAGAGAGTTGCTGTGTTTTGGTAAATAGCTGCTACATTCCACCCAACATGTGGCTGATCTAATCCCTTCTTCTTCAGTAGCTGCACAGTGTGAATTTTGCCTTATTACACTGGGAAACCTTCTGTCTTCGACACAAGGAAGGGACAGATTCCCTTGGTGCTTTACATTTTGGATGTCTTGTAAAAGAGTTTAAGTGAAAGTGAGAATCATGTTCTGAACCCTTTTTCCTGGAATAACTGAGTTGAAGAGAACAACTTCCCTGGTGTGTGTGCATGTGCATGCGCACATATGTGTGCCTGTGTGTGCTGGTGATGAGGGAACAACATAATCTCAATCAAAAAATTTGACATGCATTTTCTGCAATTTTTTCTTCTCTCTATATGCAGTCATTTATCTCCATAGTTCTTCAGCTCTCAGTCATTTAACTTTCTTGAGGTGACATTTTTCTGTCTTTACCTTTTCTTTCCTGTACTGGTGTTTGGCAAGAACTTGATCTTAACCCAGACTGTATATTTACCAACTCACTAAAAAGAGCTGCAAAACCCTCTTTCAACTTTTCTGTCTTAGCTCTGACCTATGTGTGTTGTGGTAACACTCTCTCTATGCAAGGATTCTTCCTTCTCTATCTGCAGTTTTTGTAAGTAATATGTATTATCAGGATCAAGGCTTAAGGTATGTGGAAATAAAGTGGGATTGCATAATATTATTCACACCAAAAGTTGATGTGTTTTCTAATAGCATTCATTCAGGGGATCAAACAATAGTTCCTGATCTTGATCCTGAATGCTGAAGTGAAAAACTGTTCTCAAACATAATCCTTAGAGCATTATGTTTCATTGACTTAAAGATCTTTAAGGTATTAAAAAACCCTGAAAAATCTGATCTACTCCTTTGATCCATTCTATCCTGAATTTAGAGCATTACATGTCCTACTGGATTCTTTTAATTTGAAAATAAAGATTTTTTTTTTTGTAATAAAAAGTACAAGAAAATTTAGACATTCCTTTTTGGAATAAAATATGGACAAAAAACATAATATGAGGTAGATAAGATAAATAAGGAAGTTGGGGGTTTTTCATGTCTGAAATTTCCAAATTATTTTAGCAACTACTCAAAATATCAGTATGCCAGGAAATATGAAGGCATTGTTTGGATTCTGACTGGACGACTGTAACCCAGCTTATGTATGGCCACAGACAGTAATATGATTTGATGACTTCTTCAATGTAATGACCATTGTGTCTTACAAAGCTTCTAAAGAAAACATTGGAAATATTTGTTTTTGATTCAGAAGACATGAATACAGCTGTTTGAGATTCCAGGTCACACGGTTTTATTTGTATTTAAAATGTTGGAGCATGTTTGGATTTAAACCTTTATGGACAAAGATAGTCTCAATTTTTTTTTTTTGAGGGGGGAGAGGATTTGTTTATTTGTTTGACTGATTGTTTTGTGTGTGCATTTTTGGGGTGTTTTTGGTAGTTTTTGGAGCTCCTTTTTTTTATTTGCTTGACTTTGACTTAAAATATAATTAGATAATCAAACATCTGTACACTATCTGTTTTTACTTTACATTGCAGATCACAACCATGTCTAGCAATTTCCCTAGTACAAAACCCTGTTGATTATGAGTATAACTAAATTTGTTGTATTGGCACATTTGAATTGTTGCATTTCAAGAACACTGAGAGTGAGAAAAGGGTCAGACACATGCACTACAAATTCAAAACTTACAGTAAATGGAAACATTTCTGAGCAGGTAAGTACAGGCACCAAACAAGTAATCTTTGCAATCATCTACTTGATCTGAATCAAAAAAGGAACTAGAATTTACATTTTACTTACTGAAAAAATAGCATTTAAAAGAATGGTGACAATGCATTTATTGTAAGCAGTCTGTCGTATTTCATTTGAAACTTGAAATTTATCCATTAGCTCAATAATTGCCCATGGGTCAGAGATGTTACAGACCAACAGAGACAATTAGCTGTCCTAGCATGAGTTCTGAATGGAAATTAACCTATAATAACTGGCCGCTGTTTATCTCGTTAATGCAAAAACTGTTCTACTTGTTCTTGGCTTCTTAATCCCATAACCTATCTAACAAGCAGTAGTTGCCTTTTTCGGCAGGAAACTTGTGAAGACTAAAGAAAACTGTGTGTGGAAAGAGAAAAATCAGGCTTTTAAAAGAGAGAAAATGGTTAAAAATAGTATTAAAAATTCTCATTCCATTTCTCCTTTCTTCTGCAGAAACAGCAGTGAAAGCATCAGAATTTGTATTTCAGGTAAAGGTCCTCACATATAGTAACTTTTTCCTGCTGTTTAGATGAAGAAAAAGAATTTTTGCACAGTAGAAGAAAGCAGAAATATAGGATTCTCTTCATTTCAAATGGAAATTAAGAAACATTTCTTGCAAAATTCTGCAGATGTTCTGTGTTCATTATTTTTGTTTGCAACACATCAAAGAGTGTCCTTAGTAAAGTCTGCCCTCCATATATCTCCATTAGCTCTCTGCAATAATTATTGACTACATAAAAAAGGGGAATAAAAGAAAACCAAAACAAGGAAGAACCTTCTATTACTTTCATCTCACGTCTTGGTTGGTACAACAGCAAATAGGCACTGTCTGTGTCTGGCAACCACACATGCTCAAGAGCAAAGATATAGTACAAAAGAGTAACAGTAGATAAACAGGTCTGTAGATACAGGGTTAAATCTCACATGTGTGCAGACGAAGGTCAGAAAGCTGAGAGATGAAAATCAACTAAGACTAAGAAAAAGAGTACATTGAGAAGAGTAGGGGGAAAAAGTGTTTAACTCTCCTTCTCTTTTTTACACATTGTATTTATCATGCTTTATTTTAGTATTGATTTTCACTGCCCTGCTGTAAAAACATGTTTGTCCAGTGCTCTGGGCACTCTCGGCATAATTAAATATATACTAAGCAACATTTCTGTCAATTATGCCTGTGTTCAAATCAACTCACTCCTCATCAGTGCAAATGCAACAAACAAGTTAATTAACCTAGTGAAAAATTCCCCTGGAGGATCCTAAACCATTACTATGTGTGGCTGGATGACATGCATCTCTTTATGTTCATAGAATCCTAGAATCTCCTGAGCTGGAAGGGACTCACAAGGATCATTGACGTCCAGCATCTAAGCACAAAGCATAAGATGGGTTCCAAGGAAAATGCAGAGTGGGTAGGATGTGTTACTGAGGGCCAACTGGGTTGGATTATTGCACACTGCCATATAAACCCCTGGGAAAATTAATAATCCTTGGGTGGTTGGTCCAGGGAAACTGAGAGGCAACTTGGATGCTGTCTGAAAGACCAGAAAGACACCATAGCCTAAAATCTTTCTACATATTTTTTTTTCAGGGAAATGATTAGGGACCAATTTATTATAAAATAAGGAGCACTGAAACAACTGCCTCAGTATTTCCAAGTTTTCCTTTTCTACCTTGAAAGCAAAGAAAGACTAGTTTTCTTTTCTCCATGACTGGTTCAGAGTAAGGTCATATTAGTGCTTAAAGAACATACTTCTGTACTTCTCCTTTAAAATTTCTTTTCAGTCTTCCTCATAACTGCCAGCAGCTTCATAAAGGAAATCATATTGTTATATTGATTAACAGTGGCTGCATTTTCCAATTATTTCTATAATGAGTTTAGTGGCAATGACCCAGCAAATGGACAAAGACTTCACTTCAGATTAATGTTAATTTGATGTAAATTGTTATTTTTCCCCTTCTCACGAACAAATGATGATGATAGATCCCCACTGTTAATTAATCAAAACTCCTCAAAATAGAGTTCACCAGGTGGAAATAATTAGCAGTTAATTGTCTTGTGTTTATTACTCTTCAGAGATGTAAACAACAGTCTGGTTTTATTTGACAGTATTTACTAAAAAGACCTTAAATAAATTAATTAGTGGCATCAATGTTGTAGTTATGGTAGGAATACTTGTCATTGTGCATTTGTTTTATGAGACAATTTGATGTACAAAGAATTCAATGCACAATTTTCCTTCCAGAAAAGCAGCATTTCAGAAGGTGCAAACACTTGCCTTTTGTTTCATATGCAAAATTTCCTTTTGTTTTTACTTGACTGAATAATTGAGTGGCAGAAAAACATAAACAAAATGTTGCAATGTGAAAACACACATAAGAAGGTTTTAGTCTCATTTGCACCTTGAAGACTATAGAAGTTTCTGTCTTTTAGAAAAGAACATGCTTTACTTGCACAGAGTAGGAATTCACTAACAGATATATTTCCCTCATGATGATAATGGTAATGACTATTTTTTGGAGTTAGTGGGCAAATGACCCTTAAGGGCCCAAATCCTGTTATGAGTTTACATCCACAAATGAGGAACTTTACCCATATTAAAGGAAACTTTAGAATCCAGATTATCTTTGTATATACAGTAAAATATATTACCATCAGATTAATAAATGAGGTAGTTTATGACCGTTTTTTTTCCAAAAGAAAGGAGAGAGAGCAATTAAAAAAAATTACAGTAACATTAAGATAATCGGCAGTCTGCAGTTTATTCTTGAAAGAGTACCGTTGATCAGGCTATAGCCAATATTGACATTCAAAATCTATGTTACCTGGAGCAGCAGGTTTCTATTCCAGGGACTCCTTTTAGAATCTCAGGACTGATGGCTACGTGCAATAAGAAGCAATATCTTTTCATTTCCACCACACTACTATTTCACAGAGAGTATTGCAGTTTTTCCATGTTTGGATGACAACCTATGATTTTTAAAATATAAGTGAGAAAAAACTCATCAAGAATTAAACTTTGGCACTTTTGTTGGCAAATAGATCCGAGATTCCACTTGACTTGTGCTATTGCTCATATGATAAATTAACCAAAAAAATGATCAACCAGAGTTTTAGTATTTTTAAAACCCTACTATTTTTATGAATTATGTAATAATTTTTAAAAAGATGTTTACATGTGTGTATGTACAACTTTCTGATGTTGCAAACTCTCTCATATAATTTCCATGTAGAGTAAACAGCTAATATGATCAGAGAAATGAGATCAAACTTTAAAACATTTTTAGTTTGTGTTTTTAAACTGTCACATTTAGTTCCAGACAATTTTTTGTTTTCTGCAAGACCTCTCCTTGCAGTCAAACCTGTCTGTTTGGTATTGGCATCATTTTCTCTCAGATATCATTAGATGACGTTCATTGGTTTATTTCTTTCTCCAATGTGACAATTTAATATTTGATTTAATTTTTGCCTATAAAGAAAATGCTGAATGCATTGGAAAAAAACCCAAACACACACTTGTATTTTCTTTATCAAATGTTACAGTAAAAACAAAAGGATAAACTTCAGCTGCTTCACTTAGAAGACTCAACTGTCAGGTGGTGATCAGCCAGTGTCAGGCAAGGTCAAGTCTTGTAAAAGGAAGATTTAAACTGTTTGGCCCCTCTGGACCAAGGTGGTCAACTTCAAGATTAGTCTAGCAAATTAGAAACACAATGACCTACCCTAGACATGTTCTTTTATATCATGTTTCTTGTTTACTGGTCAGATTGGAGTTTTTCTGCCATTTTCTCTGTCAGGAGAAAGTTCTTCTGAACTTTATTTGCCATTCATTAGTTTGAAAAGACTTTTGGAAAAAAAAAAAAACAACACCTCTTTTCTTTAAGAAAGAATATATTTCTCTACTAAAAATGCATAATTCTATCTAAATGGGTAAGATTCTTGAAATACATCAGTCTGAATTCCCTAAAATAATTTTTTATTTTTTTTCCTTGACTCATATTTTGCAGGTTATTTTTAGCTTTAAGGTTTCCAAAAAACCATTTAGAACCATTTTCATTAGAATTTCTCTTTATGACTATAAAATGCTCTGACTGTGACCATATATTAGTACTAAATGTAGCTACAGGACTGTTTTCTTAATGCTGTGTTTTAAATAGCTGGGGATCGCAGCCAATTAGCAGGTTTTTATATGTGTATATGCTTGTATACATACCTACAAACTTCCATATACAAGCACGTGCGCACACACATGCACACGCACACGCACACACACATAAACTGCTAGGTTAGTATTAAGGCTGTCATTTCATCTGTAGATTTGTGCTCAAAATTTAAGACGTCAGTCCTCTCTACTGAAATTTGAATGTGAAGCTCCTACGGTCGTTCATTTTATTTGTCAGTCCAAATTTAGCATAGACAGTACTGAAACATTTACCAAAAACTGTTTTAAGAAGCCCTACTGACACTTAAGTGATATAATATATATATATAATGATAATATATAATATACAATAATTCCCTGTTATGGCATTCCATACAATAATTTAATAATAAGATTGCTCCAGTCTTATTATTTTCTCCCTGAGTTTTTCTTCTCTTGTTTTATGCTTTCATCTGTCTCAGCCAGAGAGTAGAAACAAAAAACTCAGGTGGATTTGCAAGCTTTATTTTTTTGGTTAAACAGAAGCATGTAATATTCAAATAATTTCTTTCAGCCTTAGAATTGGAGACCTTGCAAAGGAAACTGATTTTTCACTTTCCTATAACAGTATATTTATGAGTGAAATTGGAAGAGCAGCACTCAATGGAAATGAACCTGGCTGCTGCTACAGGGGAGTTTGATGTTTTGCTTGGAGAATAAAGGAAAGCTTTTATGCAAATACCTACAAAAGTATCTTTTTGTTCTGCAGAGCACATTCTTCTGACTCTCCTTCTTACATGAATTTTCCTCTCCCTTTCTACTAAATGGGAAAAAATAGGTTTATTATTTTTAGGGACACAGTTGACCAGTTTTAAATGTTGGCATTGACTGTAGCTGAACAAATGGAAACCTTTTCCTTTTAAATGCCTGCTTATATTATATAACATTTTATTTGGAGATTTCTGAAATTGGAGAGGTGATAGGTAACATATTCCATACTCCAGGTAAGGAACTGAAACAAAGAATCAAGGTTAGTCTGTAGGCTGGTACCACAGCCTTACCCAAATACTTCCTCCCAGTCTATTAGGCAGTGTGCATCTAATTTCTCTTTCCATGTCTCTCCTGCAACAGCTGAAAGGGCAGATCATAAATTCTGTGAGAATACTGGTCAGGGAAGAGTTTTTAGGAGCTATTGATTGCATGTTATTTTGTTTCATATAAAAATTACATTCCATTGTATATAACTAACAAACTAAAAAAAAAAAAAGGTATAAAATTTGCAGAACTGGTGAAATCCCATGTCAATGTAAAGAGCTCAAAATCCTCTACCCAATTCTGTCAGATTTGCATTTCAGATTACCAAGATTTCACTGTTATGTCATTTTTTGAAATCTGAAAAGAAATGCTGAGACTGTATGAAGTAAAAAATTTAAAACAACAAAAGACCCACTGGCCTAGATATGAGCCAGAAAACTCCCATTTTAACTGTTTGAGACTTTTTACAGCCATGCTGAGTGTACACACAGTGTACACACCAAAGGATTCTGACATCACTGTGAGATGGCTAAATAAAAGTGCCAAATGGGCTCATGATAAGGCAATAGAAGACACAAGCTAGGAGGCCCAAAGGAAAAGATACCTTTGGCCCCATGAGAATCAGTTGTCCTCTGCACTGGTGTAAGTAGGGCTCACAACTACACAAGAAAAAGATAGGATCACCCCCAAGGTACTTGCCCAACAGCAAGTAGAAGAGGAACACTTTTCCTCATATGGGGTTCTTGCACAGTCAGGATGGTTGGCCCTCCATCATTTTTTTCTGGAAATCTATTCAAGTTTATATCAATAGCACTGAGAGAAGCATTTAGGTCAGGACAATTTTTCCCTCCTCTGGAATTCGTGTTCCAACTGTTCTTTTAAGAATATCTTAGGAGTCAAATATTCCACTGCTTTATATAATGTTAATTTTTCTTACCTAAAGATTGCACTAATTTGTAATAATTTTACATAGGCTAATTAATTTCTCATCTTTGATATGTAAGTATTTTATATACATTGTTCATAAAAAAGTCACAAATGTTGCAACAGAATGAAAAAGTCAGTTATTCTGAGTCAAGGTGCTGAAAACAAGGGAGTACTTCTGAATTCTATGTGAAATAAAAATATTTTAAAAATCAAGCTCATATTTACACTAACTTCTGAGTTTTAGAAAGGTACCAAATACTGTTTTTTTAAAAAAACCCTGCATTTGGGTTTTCATCAAGACAGTTCTGCAAAATTAAGAGAAGCCTTTATGTTCCTACTGATAGGTTTTGAAGCAGGGAAGTGGTTGAAGCACCAAGCCTGAAAGAATTCAAGGAGCATTTGGACAGTGCTCTCAGACACATGATGTGACTCTTGCGGCTGTCCTGTACAAGGCCAGGAGTCAGACTTTGATGGTCCTTGTGGGTCCCTTCCAGCCCATCATATTCTATGGTAGTCTGATTCTATGATGCAAAATCTGTGACTGTAATAACCAATAAAAATAGCCAACCTCCCTCAGTAACTGCATACCAACTGCTTTTTATTTACTTGAATAGAAAATATTTTGGACTAAGACTCCCTGCAGTACATACATATATATAAATGATTGGATGAATAAACAAATGAATGAATAAGTAATCTTACCATATCTGACATGCCAAAGAGATTCTCTATACTTAAGCTCAGACTTATTTTGGTAGTGAAAATATAATGATGTTATAAGCTTTTGCCAAACTGTACATAAATTCAGCAGATGACTTAATTGTTTTAAGTGTACTGGAAGCACACCAAAATAACAAGGAAAGAAGGAAGTATTCTCTCCATGAAACACAGGATTGGTAGCTGTGTGCCTGTGTGCTTCTCCATAGCTTTAGCTCAAACACCGTGAAACTCCAGTCAATAACAAGAGGTCATGAGATGAATTGACATGAAGGGTCATAGGTATAGCTCACAAACACCAAGTGTATTGTGTGGGAGCTTTTTAAATAGAGTGGTCTTTCTTAAGCTGTTTCTAGCCTTCTCTAAACATCAGAAGAAAATAGTTGGTGAGAAAATGCACTGTGACTTTAAAAGTTGGAAGATGTTGGGGAAGGAGGGCAAGAAATCAAAGACACTTCATCGTCAATGGTGGTGTCAAAGCTAGGATAAGGAGACTTTATGTGACAAATAAAACAGAAATTGTTTTCTTCAGACAAAGTAAAAACAATTGTGAGAAGACATCTGGTCCTACAACATGATGCTTTGTCATAGCAAGGAGTGAATCCTCCAAAGAGCTAGCGAGACCCATATCTAACATCTCAGACTGCACCTCCTGCATCCCAATTATTTCCTCATTTTGGCCTGACAGTTCTGTGTGCCCAGTAAGGAGTAAATTTGGCTAGGTTTCCAGGTACCTAGCATTCCTGCAGAAGCAGTACTAGTAGCTCCAATGAAAATAACAGATGTCTGAAAGTCCTGGGGAAACAGCCGTTCTCCATGGGCATCTTGGACATGCTGACCTCACCACATGTGTGATGTAGAGTTCAGAGCCACCTCCACAGAAACTGCTGCTTATCCAGAACACCCTTGCCATCTGTGCAGATTCACACCATGATCTTTTCCAAAATTGCTAAGAAAAAGATAAAACTTCATGAAAGAAAAACAGCTAAATAAGAGACACATGTTCCATAAAATTTAAGGTGAAAAGTTGCGGTGAGGAAGTGGTGAGCTGACTGGAATAATAAGATTTATCACTTAATTAATCAGTCCTAGCCTGGGTTGTTAACAATTAAACATAATTACTATTAACGTGGCTGTGCCATGGACTTTGTTGAGTGAGCTGGTGGTTTAGCTCACAGATGTGAAGATCTATCTCCATCACATTGAAAAAAGGAGGCTGTCAAACAGGCAGGGCTTGGTTGCCTCAGCAGAGAGATCACAGTAACTCTGAGATGATCTCGAGCAGATCCCATGTGAGCTGTTCTGGTAGGAGAGCTGCTGGAGAGGTTTACGTTACTACGTCTGTGCTGTATATACCCTTATTCTTCCCCAAAGCCTTATCAGTCTTGGATTGTTGCTGGATCATAACTCTGCTATAAAACAGAAAGGGAGGGAAAAAAAAAAGGGAACAAAAGGGAACAGTGGTTTAATAAGAGGAAAAAAATCAGTAGAGGTAAAAACTCAAAGCCCAGTTAAAGGTAGTGAAAACTCTAATTAAAGTGCAGTCAAGTTGTATTCACTGTCCAATCATATAATCATAGGGACAGAAGTTTTATTGTGATGAGATGGTGGCTAAAAACCATGAGGACATCAGATTCAAAAATTTAGGTAACGCATAAAGGAAATTCTAAATAAGATTAAGGAAAGCAACAAGATGAACGAAGGCCTCAAGCATTCTTATACAGAAAGAAATTGGATATAGTTCTTTCTTTAAGTTGCCTTCAGATGTGGGACTTTGAATAACATTAACTTGAAAAATCTAGAAGTAACCCTTTTATGATTGATTTGCCTTGAGTGTCTACTAGCTCCTTCATCACACAGCCTTGTCTGGGTGGTGCTTGAGGAAAGAAGCCAAAGTCAACAGGATAAGGAGTTAACAGCTCCAGTGTACAAAATAGAGCTATCCATTACCAATGCAATATTTAAAAATAATTTAAATAGCCCGGTGTGTATCACAGACCCATTCACAATAATTTTAAGCTACACACTGACAGGTTATGTGGATTTTCACTTGCTAATGTACCAGTTCAATAAAAAAATAAATGAATAGCCCAGTGTGTATCCTTGTCTAGATCCCAAGCAACTTACACTGACAAGTTATGTGGGATTTACCAAGCTTATTTACCACTTAAAATCAAAATGTATCTACCATAGTGGCCCCATATCAAATTACATGCAGAATGTGCTTCTTGTAACACTCAATAAATGATCTCATATGTGTACCATAAAACTTCACTCATTTGCCAAAACTGAAGAAAAAGAGAAGTAATGCAGAAATTGATCCTTAACATCAATATTGAAGAAAAGTGATATACAGAGAATGGCAAAACCAATTCTAACCAGCTCAGTAGAGCAATGTACACCAGCATGACCTCATAACAACAACAGTTTGAGTCTCTGTAGGCTTCTTAATTAGGAACGTCACAGACTTATTCATTCTTCTCCTCCCAAAAGAGAAAAAAAGAAAAAATGAAAATAAAACTCAACTGTTAATATTTGGTATAATACATAGTCCCATCTGTTTTGTACATACATGTTTCTCAGTAACTTTTGGACAGTGTAAAGTAGTAGTGATGCCCTGATTCACAAAATCAACATGGTAAAAGATTGTCATAGTCAAACATTCATCTGTTCTGGCTTTAGTAAGCTTGGAAATACCAGAGATCTATTTGATTGATTAAATACTGAGATGGTCTTTCCCTCCAAGTATGGATATTTACTTACCCCGTCTTTCCATGAGATATTGGTTACGCTGTAGAAAGATAATTTTCTTAAGGGAAATTTTATCATTTCTATCCAGATTCCATTTCCTTCAGTCAAGTAACTAATGAATTTTTAAGGTCCAGGAAGTATTTCAGTCCCATCAGGACTATATGATGCATGTGTGGCTGAAATACACACAAAAAAGTCTCCTTCTTGAATCACCCTGTATTATTCTGGGAGACTTTCAAATTAGGACATATTATGCAATTAAAAGAAAAGAAAGTAAGTACAATAAATAAAAAGTAATTTTACCATTGGTGTTAGTCTATAAAAAAGTTAGAAAGAAAATTAACTGAAAAACCAGTCAGATCATGAAAAGGGTGAACACCATATCTGCAGAGAGCAAATACAGGATTTCAGTATCTTTTCCTAAAATTTTCTCTGAGCTGAAGTGAAAATGCTATGCTCCTGATCCTAAAAGAACTTGGCTCTCCTTTCCCTGCTGTTGTCACACTGAAAGTAATTAACTGTAACATTTTGGAAGAGGACACTCTAGGCAGAGGTTCATTCTGTAAAGGGCTGTGTTGGTTGAAGATCTCCATTCCTCTGAGAGAAGTGCTCTTTCTCCCACACTACTGCTCATGGGGAGCTGTATGTGAACAATACTGCTTCAAGGTACATCGGAACTTTTACTTAGTTTAGTAATGAGGCTTGCGTTACTCGCCTCTTTCTACATACCCAAAACTTTCTAAGTTGCTAACTGCTCAAGAAGAGGTCTCTGAAACTGGACTAGAGCTCTTACATTTACCTTTGCAGCACTCTAGTGCTGCTTCTACTATGTTTTGGTCTTGTTGCTGTTGTTGTTGTTTCTGGTTTTTTTGTTTGTTTGGTTGGGGGTTTTTTTGTCTTTTTGTTTGTTTGTTTTGTTGTTGTTTTGCTTTTTTTACTTTGGGATTGGACACTACAGATATAAGTCAAACCTGCACTCAACTAATTCGTAGGGTTTCAATAAATATGCATGACATTCAGTAGCTAGAGTTATGTATTTAAAGAGTATTTGCAGTCTCTAAACCTTTTCCTGTTAAATATAATTCAGACCATCTGATTGAATGTCCCCTAATTCTTTATTATGCTACTGTAATGAAAAAAAGTATGTACTAAAATCAATAATATATTGTTTCTGACTCGTTCTACCCTATGTCATTTCATGTCATTCCCAGGTGACATTGAAATACCACTACTGGAACAGTGAAGCTATTTTTCAGTTTTAGGAATAGCTACTGGTTGAAACAATTTGTGGGAGAATTTGGGAAGCACTTCTGCAGTTATTAAGCACTGTCACACTCTTTCCAAGCACCAGTGATGGTATTAATTCAGTTTAGTTTTCCAGATAAGCCATTTTCAAACCTAATGGTTCAGGGTTAGCATTTCTGGAAGAATTTCTGGAACACAGAAGGGCAGGACTGGCTGATGGAGCTGGTCTCAAAACACTTGCATAAAGAATTAGTTTCATAAATAATTCTTTAAGAAATAACATGCCCACATGCTAAACTGATTATCAACAGGAAACGTGCATGGGAAAAAAATGTATTCCAGCTATCATCTTAACTCCATTTTGGGATAATGTTTTCTCCTTCTGGACTAATTTATCCTTCTAGACTAATTTCTCCTTCTAGAAATATCTGTGGTTCAATAAACACACATATCTCCTAGCTGAAAGGTCAGTGAAAACACCAGAAATGTGCAGAGTTCAGTGCTTTCTGCAGTGGGGACCAGGACTAAATTCTAGTCCTGTCTTTGCAGTTGCTATGAACTATGGCAAATCACTTCTCTTGTGCATTGGCTGGCATATTTTTACTTGCAAAAGGGATTTATGACCCTGACAATTTTGGCAAAGAAATTCAATACTTTTTCATTAAAAAATAAGTATTGGCAAGATGAATATCATTATCAATAAGTACAAGGAAATACCTTGTAGTCACTGATGGCCTATTAGAAGATTGATTAGCTTGTCTGAGGACAGTTTTCTATCGAGGACGGACTCGCTACGCATTAAAATTATCTGAGTTTTTTTAGGCATTCTGCTCTTTTTGACACGAGAAATAGGAACCTTGAAACTAGGTATTGCAATGAAAAGCCATTGCATTTCTCAGAAAACCCTAAACCTATGAAGAGATAACTCTAACATGCCATTTTTAGTGTCAGTTTGTAGCTTTACTATCTCAGTGTTTCCTGGAATGCCATTGCCTGTAATCTGAATATATCACTCTGGTAAGGGACAATTTTGTGATGAATTACATATTCAAGATGCACATGAAATAGGAAGATAGTGTAAGATGTTACCATGGTTAATGAGTATTTCATGAACATGCATCAAAGAATTTCAAAATGAGTGAATCTGATATACTAATACAGCCAAGTTGATGGGTAAACTTCTGCTTTTTACCAGTAGGTTTCAGACCTGATCAATGGTGTTTTATAGTCCTTTTATCCATTACTGAATTATTACCTCACCTGGTGGATTTCTTATGATTATTGCTTCAAAGTAGGGAAAAAAAAAAAAAGAAGAAAAAAAAGAGAAAAAATCTCAACCCAAAAACAAACTACCAGAAAGAAATTAGAATATTTTTCTCAAAGATTCTTAAAATTATTTTGTAAAAAAGTCCAGGTTAAAAAGGAAATTGACTTTTTTGTGTTGTTAAATGATAGTTCCACGTAAAATCAGATCAATGGTCTACAATGCCAGCAAACTGCAAAGTCAGTGAACATTTTCACAAATACTTAGGGATCACTCAGAGATTCCTTACACTTCACTAGTTTGATTTTACATTACAATCTGTATGAATTGCTGTAAAATAATGAATCAGGTATATCTATAACATAGCATTTAAGTATTTATGGGTCCTGATGGTATTCATCCTAGAATCCTTAAACAGCTGGCTGTTGTTATCACAAAATCTCTTAATGCTTTTTGAGCAGCCTTGGGATTCCAGAGAAGTCCCAACTGACTAGAAAATTGTTCTGATTTTCAAGAAGGGCTAAAAGGAGGACCCCGCATGCTACAGGCCTGTCAGACTCACTTCAGTGCCCAGTAAAGTTATGGAGGAGATTATTCTGGGAAGAATGGAAAAACACTTGAAAGATAACACTGTCATTGGTCACAGCCAGCACAGCTTGCTGAGACTAAAGTCCTGCTTATCCAGCCTGATTTCCTTCTAAGACCAGGTAACCCAGCTTGGTGATCAAGGGAAGCCAGGTGATGTAGTGTTTTTGGATTTTGTAAAGCTTTCAATACTTTTTGATACTTTTCCCATTATCCTTCTGGACAAAATGTCCAGCACAGAGTTGGATAAACATATTGTGTGGTGAGTGAGAAATTGGCTCACAGGTCAAGCAGGATAGTAGTGAATGGAGTAACATTAGACTGATGACCTGTCACTAGTGGGGTTCTACAGGGTTACATATTGGGCCCTGTGCTCTTAAACATCTTTATAAATAAATTGGATTCAAGACTGGAAAGGATTCTAAGCAGATTTGTAGTTTACACAAAACTCAATGGAGCTGTTAACTCCATTGAAGGCAGGGAAACCCTGCAGAGAGACCTGGACAAATTAGAGCCCTGGGTAATCATCAACCACATGAAGTTCAACAAGAGAAAGTGCCGGATTCTGCACCTGGGATGGGGCAACCCTGAATGTATGTATAGACTGGGGAATGAGATGCTGGAAAGCAGTGCCATGGAAAGGGATCTGGAGGTGCTGGTTGATGGCAAGTTGAATATGAGTCAGCAGTGCCCTGGCAGTGAGGAGGGCCAACCATGTCCTGAAGGGCATCAGATACAGCATCGCCAGCCAGTCAAGGGAGGGGATTATCCTGCTCTGATCTGTGCTGGGACAGCTTCACCTTGAATATTGTGTGCAGTTTTGGGCTTGAATAGTGAGTGTAGTTTTTGATTCTTGTGCATCCCTTCCAGCTCAGTATATTCTGTGTTTCTGTGATTTGCATTGCTATATGTATGCATGATAATTAATTCTAGCATAGTAATGTATTAGAGTAGGGAATTTTTCTCTTCAAATATAAACTCTACTTGTCTGCTTAACCTTTGTTCTGCAGACTAAAGACAAACATATTTCTTTTATTGGTACTAGAAGAAGAAAACAGAAATTTTATTCTCCTAGTATTTAAATGAGACAATATTTTGGGTAGAGTTCTGCTTCTCACTATAGGATCTAAGTACCTAGTCCAGACATTTAAGTTTCACTCACACCTATCAGAATTCAAATTGTTCATTAATGTAAGGCCATGTGGTAATGTACTTTTATGGACTGTGTAGTAACTCTCTCTGTGAAAATGATCCATGCAAACAATAGGACTATTTTAAGTAGAAGCTGTTCCTTTGAAGGTATTAAAGTAGCAAAATCGAGTCCTCACTTAAAATCCTGTCTAAGTCAGTTTTTAGCATACTCTGCTGCCAAGCCAATCAAACAGATAAAATCATTGGCAGAATAGATTTGACAAGCCATTAAAAAAAAAAAAGAATCATTTCCTCAGTCCCTGAAGAAATTAACATTTATTCTCTTATAAAATCTGCCTTCATAATGATTATGTCATGTGTCATGATCATGGCATAATGCATTCCGTAAAAATTATTTCACATTCCTTCATGCTTATTTGAGAATAGCCTGTGATTATAAAGTAGGCAATTAATAACCAGCATTCATTTTAAGTGTTGATATTTATGATAGTCAAAGCCAAGTAAATCATGTGTGCTCAGCTTTTGGTATATCCAGGGAATCCAAGGTACTGAGTTCACTTAATGTGCTACATGAAGTTCTTCCCTACATATACAGGTCAGCTATGCCAGACCCTATTTATCTTGTCAAATACAGTTGCCATTTTTCCTACTAGCTACTGAGCATTTTTAAAACAGAAAGTTGTCCTAGTTATAGAGGCATAGCTATATCCTGTCAGACTTTCACATAGGTTGTGGCACCAACAATACGTATCAGGGTTGCACTGGCAAATAGCTTGTCTCTTTGCTCCCTCCATAATGAAAACTAGCTATGATCCAGAGGATGATGAACTTCATAGATTTCTCCAAGATTCTACATAAATAAGGTCATATCAAGTCTGGTTTCTACTATACAGAGGCCTTCAGAACAACTCTACCATATAGAGTTAGACATTTTTTGAATTCCAAGATGAGATATTTTGGATGTAACTGTCTCAGGAAGATGTTGATTCAGCTGTGGTCTTTTCATTGTCCATTGCTTAAGTTGTGTCCTCTTTGTCTACACTACTTATGTATGCCCAGAGCAGCTTATCTTGCAAGCCCTAAAAAAGGCCTTATACTCACACTTATATAACTGATAAAATATTAAATAATATTGCCCAGCAACTGATTTCACGGAAGGTTTTTTTTTATTATCAATCCCAAATGATCATTAAGGATTAACTAAAGATATGCCTATAGATTTTTTTAATCTTTTTAAATCCAAGTTTTAAAATCAGCATTTCACAGTTGAGTGATTTTAGTATTAAATCAAATGGAACAGAGAAAGATTATATTTTCACAGTACAACCATATTTCTGTAGTTTTGGGTTTTTTTAATTAATTAATTAGACTATAATCTTGCCCAAGAAATCTGATATGAATTATTTTAGGAAGAACATTTTAATATAATTTCTTACACGTTTTTCTTCATAAATATCTATAAAGTGAATTTTTTTTGTTGTTGTCTCCTATAGAGATTAAACAATAAAATTCAGGCCACATATACAGAGCTGCTGTTGTTAAATATACCTTACAGTGCTCTAAAAGAATCAGAATTTAAGTCTGTAAGAACTGGAACTAAAGTTCCATGCCAAGTCAAAAAGTTAAGATGTCATAGGAATATGGTGAAACAACTCACATGACTGGAAGACCTTGATGAATGGCTACAAGCTATTTTGTAAAGACAGGTGAAGAAGCCACGAGTAGCCAATTTCTTCAGAAGAAGCCGCAGCAAAGGTTTTACTAAAGTTCAAGTAGACAACATCCACAGCCTTTCCCTCATCCACTAGGGGGATCACCTTGTCACAGAAGGAGATCAGGTTAGGCAATCAGAACCTGCTTTCAATAAACACATGGGGTCTGAGCCTGATCGTTTGGTTGTTTTGCATGTGCCATAATGGTACTTAAGATGATCTGCTTCATGACCTTCTCTGGCACCAAGGTCAAGCTGACAGATCCTCCTTACAGTCCTTTTTGTAGATGGGTGTCACATTTGTCAGTCTCCAGTCAACAGGGACCTTGTCAGTTAGCTAGGACTGCTGGTACATGACTAAACGTGGCTCAGTGAGCTCTTCAGCCACCTTCCTCAGATTCTTGGGTGAATCCATCCAACCCTATCATGTGAAAGGCGGATATCCTTGGACGATTTATATTTGGTCAGTCTGTCAGTCTGTCAGTTCTCTAGGAAAGCTTGTGCCTGACCAATCTCTGTGTATAAAATACAGAGTGCATGCTCAGTGAGAGGTAGTGGTATTTTGGAGGCAGGTAACTTTGGGATAGAGGTGTGTGTTAGTATTACAATTAGATTATAATGAACCAAGTTCATCCAAAGAGAGTGATTTCACTACAGTTGCTGGTTCAGCAACAAGACATCTATCTCCCTTGGCTGACAGCTGCTATGTGGTTTGTCAGCTAGAGTTCAAGGTGTACTGTGGAGCCTGGTCACTCTGCTCTGCTCTCCATTTCATCCCTCTGGGCACATGCAAGCTGTGTTATGTGGGGAATCAGCGTGGAATAGATTTCATGCATGTCAGCTGCATTCCATCCAGGAAGCTGCAACTGCATTTCACCCTATAATTACTCTAGTGTTATAACTTCTTAGAATGTGCCCACTTTTCTCTAATTCTACCTCAAATCATCTTCCCACAGAAGTGCCATAGATCTGTGTGTGTCTTAGTGGCATAGCAGGTTGCTGACCATTTCCGCTTGAATTATGGGGACAGGGACTCTGCTCCCTGTCCCTGTTCTCCAGCTTGGGAAACTGGGTACTTGCAAAACAACTGGTTTTACTATTAAAAAATGAGGGAAAGAATGTACTCCGCCCTTATCCTCATTCTTTGTCACTATGCTTCCCCCTGCCCCCCCCACCCCCATAAAATAAAAGGTGAATATTCTCATTAGCCTCCTTTTGTTGGAAATGAATTTATAGAACCATTTTTTATTGTGATTTACAGAAGATTAAGTTAAAGTTCGGCTTTGGGCCTTCTAATTTTCTGCTTGCGTGACCTCACAATATTCTCATAGTCCTTCTGTGATGCTTGGCCCTTCTTCCAAGGCTCATAAATTCTTCCATTTTCCAGGCCGTAGTTCTTCCCTGACAGACTATCTATTCTGGCACATGGGAACAGCCTGCTCCTGCACTTTTAAGACTTTCTTCTGGAAGAATGTCCAGCCTTCCTGGACTCCTTGTCTTTCAGTACTACTCCCCAAGGGACTCTTTCAACCAGACTCCTAAACAGGCTAGAGTCTGCTCTGCCCTCCACACTATTACTAGCTTGTATTAGTATTGACTACCTTCCCTACTCTTATAGCGGCCCTTTCCATTCTTGTGCTAAAAGTTTATCAGTTTTTATAAGACAAGTTTTTCAAATCAACAGTCAGGGGACTGACGGATCCTGGAAGCACAAGCAAAGGGTAAAAGTATCTTATAAATGAAGACACCAAAATCTATTCAGATTACCTTCAGTAAATTGATGAGGGGTATTTTTGTAAAAAATCAGTTATGAATGATTACATTTTTCTTTGCATTTTCAAGCTCTGTACAACACAGCAGGATTGATCCTCAGTCTAAAGGTACTTAATTATATTATGTGCAGCTGGAAGAAATAATAACAAAAATTAATAAATCCTCCCCAAATAATTCGTTCTCCAGATGAAGTTCAATCCCACACTTAAAGCACAAAGGAGCTGACACAAACTTTATTCAATAAACTGCCTTTATAAGGGAAGGTAACAGCTTGTGTCATTCAGGTGTATCTGCCTCTTAAACCAGTGTTTTTCCCTCATATTAATTACAGAAAATTGATCCTCTGGCCCATGTATAGGCAGTCTCTTCATCAGCAATTAAATCAGTTTCCAAATCACTTTTTATCACCCTTGGAAAATCTGTAGCTGAATTGCAGTGAGTGGCCAGGCAGGAAAAAATGTTCAACATCAGTTGTAATCTCCCCTTCTCACCCTCAGTTGTTTCTTTCCTCTGTAGGAGAGTGTAATCCCTTATGAAAACTACAGGGCACTCAAGCTGAAGATGCTAATAGTGAAGAGGCCCTTTGAAGATCACTAGCCATCAACTATTTCAAATAACATGGAAAGAATTATAGTGTGTGAGTGAGGATGCAAAGGTGAAATATTAAGCACTCAAAGGTTACAAAAATGTTGAACCACTTCAAAAAGCTTTTAAAATTCAGCTTCATGTTTTTCAAATCAACAGCTCTAAAGATCAAAATAATATTCCGAATTGTTGCCACAAGAACACCCTCCTACTTCTGATGGAATGTCCCCATCCCAAACTCACTTTTTCAGGGACAAGCATTAGATTAAAGTATGTAGTGTATGACTGAGACTTCTTTACACTGGCAGTCAAATCATTCAGTTTTCCAAGTCTGACACGTGATGTCTATCTGTCTATCTGAAAATGATTGGAAAATAATCTTGAGGGCTTAAACTTATGGACTTGATGAGTAGTGAAGAGTGATGATTATTCATTAAGTGCTTGTGATTTACCAAGTGCCACAAGAAAAATATGGGATGAAATAAATGATGCTATTCATACTGTCAAATTTAAATACAATACTTTTTAGGTGTAAAATGTCCTAATATCTAAGGCAGATTTACCTCATATATGATATTTTAATCTATATTTATTTGGGGGGCTAGTGTACATTTTTTAAGTGAGCAGCTTCCAGTACTTGCAGAGGTTGCATTTCTCTGACAACTAATGTTATTTTTTTGTCAGTAAGAGACAGGGAGCTTGCAAAGACCTGGGGCAAAGCTTTACAGTCAAGTCCCAAGACTTAAGGATAGGAATATCCTTTTCTGATATGACAAGGATAAGAATCACCAGAAATGGTCACAGAAACTTTTCTTTGTAGGCAGAAGAACCATGCTAGACAAGAGCCATCAGCTGTTTTTTGAACACCTTGCTAGGCAAATTCTCAGAGATTGACCAAGTGGAAATGTGGGATACCTGTTTAGTTTAAAATCCATTCTGCTCTCTTAATCCAGATAGAAGACTGAAGGTAGCTAGTGTTTAATTAATTTAGCTTTCTTTCTAGAGAGTAAGACTGAAGAAACAAAGTTCTGAATAATTAGAGAGGCATCCAAAACAGAAACAAAATGGAGGGAGTGAGTAAAACTAATTAAATATTGTTCCTCTTCAATGGATTCTTGGGACACATATAATATCAAAATGACAGTTCTTGTTATATTCCAGTTCTTTCTTCTCAAGCACACAGAAGTGGGAAATAGGAATGGGACACAAACTGGCAATTCATTCTCAAGTAGTTGTGTTCATTTTAACATATTCAGGAGAATATCTTTAATTGTGTGTGGTTGGTTGACCTTGGCAGGATGCCAGTTGTCCACCAAGCTGCTCTACTACTCCCTTCCCAGCTGGATAGGTAGAGAAAATAAGATGGAAAAAAACTCGTAGGTTGAGATAAGGCAGTTTACTAAGGCGAGAGTGAAAGTTTCGTGCACACACAAGCAAAGAGGAAAAAAAGGTTTATTCTCTACTTCCCATCATCAAGCAATGTTCAGCCACTTCCCATGGGGCAGAGTTTCACCGTGGGTAGTGGTTGCTCCAGAAGGCAAACATTGAAAACAACAAATGCCCACACTTCCTTTCCTTAGCTTTTATATCCGAGCTGATGTTATATGGTATGGAATATCCCTTTGGTTAGTTCTGGTTTTGTCCCCTCCCAGGATCTTGTCAACCCCCAGCCCCTAGACCTGGGGAGAAATGTTGAGAGTCGGTGCTGATGTTGTGCCAGCACTGCTCAGCAGTAGCCAAACACCCTTCTAACCACCAATGCAAAGCACAGCACTATGAGGGCTGCCATGGGGAAATGAACTGCATCACAGCCAGACCAAATACATCATATCACACCTATCATAGGTAAAATAAGAGACACAACCCACAAGAATATGATGTAACACTGTCTGAGTTGCAGATGGCTTGTCTTCACAATTTTTCTTATTAAATAGGTGATGAGGTGAGAATGGCCTGGTAATAACAAAACAAACATGCTATATCAAGCTCTAAATGGAGTTACACAATGGTACTTTTTCTATCTTTAAGAAAGCAAGGGGGAGGGGCAAAAATTTCTTAAGAGGCATGTCTGGAGGGAATCCTTACTGTCATTAGAATCTGCAGTCTGAGCAGAGCCTGTGGTTACACGATGGGGAGAATCTGTGTTTATTTTAAGGAGTGGGATGGGAAGTGTTTACCTAAACACTCACATTTAGGATTTACTGTGAAATCTCTTACACATCACCAATTCTGTGACAGCTAAGAACAACAGAAGCACATTAACAAGACTGTACAAGCTGAGTGGATAATAGGAATGCTGTCTAGAATCCCAAGGCAGATAGTACAGCTGTACCACATAGATAAATCAGGAATTTATGAGAGAAAGGCCTTCCCTGCTTTGAAAAAAACATTACTTTCATGTCATATGCTTGACATGATGTTCTGCTGTTCATTTACAAAAGTGTATATTCAGAGCCTTGCCGGTATCAACTCTGACCTTGCTGGCAGATCTGCAAGATCCAGTTTTTCTGGAGGAGTCAACAACACAGAAAAAATGAAAACGGTTCTTTTATTATTTTTGTAAGGTAGCAAAGATATGCTGGGATATATTTGATGTCACCAGTGAACTAAACAGTACCCAAACATTTTAACCATTTTTTCCACACAAACGAAAATCATTCTATATCTTTCAAAATGTGTGAAGCCTACAAGAGTTGGTCTAGTGTTTGACACATTTGATGGGATTGAAAGAAAAAGGCAATTGCTTTGGACACCATGAATAGATCTGACTCAGACCTCAGTGGTAGATTCATCTAGCACTAGACTTTTTAAAATTAATTTCATTGATTTGACTATGTGAGTCCAATGACAGAGCTCATGATACAATTAAGATTAGTTTCTTCCTTAGTAGATTTTTTGTTCTATTTTTTTAAAATCTCTCCAGTGATGTTATGAAGAGATTTTAAATTAAAAAAAAAATTTGCTCAAACTTTCCTTATTACAAACATCTCACTTTCCTAGAATTTCTAAAAAAAATTTGCTACTATAAACAGGAGAGGAAGAAGGACAGAAGCATGCATACATGTCTCCTCAGAGCTCAAGAACTGGTTGACAGGAGTCAGCTTAGACACTTCAGAAATATACACAGTATATTTTTACATGGAATATCAGACAATTAAACTTTCATTTCAAATACCACTTGCTAGACACCTGCTGCAAAGACCAAAATGGGAAACAACATGAAGTATTGCATATACAAATAGAGTTACTTTACATCGGTGTACTTTATACACAGATTATATTTTCCTTTTTTCCCTCTCTGAAGGAAAAAACCTGTATCCTTTCCAGAAGTAATTGGCAGTACATTGTTGAGAGAGAAGAAAAAAGTTTAAAGTTTATCTACTTCTCACCTGGGCAGAAGTGGAATGTCAATTAAAAAATTAAAATCCAGTAAATTATATTATTTCCTTTTCTTCAATACAAGATCCTTTTCTGACACCAATAACAGTTGCCAAATTACAGATCTGAAAAACATCTCTGTCTCAAAGATCACCTTTCCCAAGGAAGACCAAAGCAAGTTTTGAGTGTCTTTAATAAATTATCTTAACACTAATTTCCACATAAGAGGTGGTCAGACATCATATGGGCAATTCCCACACAAGAATTAGGAAAAAATACCAGAATTAAATTTGTAAAAGTAAATTATCTTGAGAATTGACACCAAACAGAAATCAAGTTGAAGTAAAAAATCATCACCTGCTCACAGCTCTTTTACTACCAAATCTTCTCCTTGGTCATATAAAACTAATAAAACAGCAAGTTCTTTCCAACACAAACCAGCTGTATACTCTCACACACTCATATTCTTTTTACTCTTTAGCCATCTCAAGTAATTCTGGAAAAGTCTCAGTCTATCCTAATTTTATCCTCAAATAAATTACCTTACTGCCAAGATTTTAATTTAATCTCTGACATATCTTAAAAAATTCCATCTGGCAAAACACCCCTTCTTCCTCTAGGAAGAGCTGGATCTGATTTTTCCTTTTGTTAGATATGTCTCATGCCACAATCTGCTTCCAGTATTGAGGATTAATTGGAGCAACCAGCCTACACTTTCTTAGGTGCACGTGTTCACTCTGTCCCAGGCATCAAATAACCTTATTTGCAGATAAAAAAAATTTCCAGCTCTTAATTTTGCAGTGCTTCACCATATAGACAGAAAGTATTTACATCCAAAGAGCAAAAATCATTTAAAGAGCAAAATAGTCCTCGTCCTTGTAAAATGCCACAGAAAATCAATGTTTAAATGAAGTAATTAAACTATATTTAGAAATATTTCTGTGAGCTTTTACCAAAGAAGTTTTCCCTTCTTTATTTTGCTATTTTTTGAAGAAACTACATACATAATAATTATACTGTTTAATTTCTAGCTCTGAAATCAATTCTTTAAACCACTTCTCTTGCAGTCCTTTAATTGAGGAGGACCTTTGTAAATTTCAAATAACTGGCAAAGGTAAGACTACCCAACTAGTCTTGAATAAGGAGAAATAATTACTTTTTTCACAATAATCTTGTAAGTTATCTACTCTTTGGACAATTTTTTTTATACATACAGTGTATAATTTGTACTCTTACAAAGTACAAAAATCAATATAACTGATATTTGTGTGTACATTTTAACACATAGAAAAAAACTTATGCAGAGTACTAAAACAAAAGAGAAGTTTGGAAGCTATTTTTCAGGCTGAATATACATACATATTTTGAGTTAATATTTTTATGCTATCTCTGTGTTTTTTTGGCATTTAAAAGAAACTGGTAAAAGATATTTTCCAGAAACATTTGGCAGTGACTTCAAGAATTAGAATAAACAATTTACCTACTAAAAAAAAAATCTCTGCCCCCACCAACCAAAAGAAACTACAGCTATGTGAATGTATTAACTAAACATAATGAAATTTTAAATAATTATGAATATTTCATAAGATTCAAGAAAACGCACTGTTGCACTAACAGAAACTATAAGCAGTGATATTTCTATGAATAATGCTGGAGTTTGCTCTATATTTGTTCTTTTTAAAAGAATGATCTGTTCTGGTGCCATTTGAGGATGGTCCTGGTCGTAACGATGTCATACCTTACCAGTCGTCAATAAAATCATGACCTCAAGCTTACATGGGATAACAAGTATCTGGATTTTAACAAATATGAGACAACAGCGTTTAACAGACTGCCTAAAACTTCCAGAGGTGAAAAAACAAGAAAATTAGACTTAGTAGAAAAGTATTACTAAAAAATGCAAAATTAATTGGTCTATTTCTATTCATCTAATAAACTCCCCCAAACTGAAAGTAACTAATGCAGATCAAATTTTGTTTTAAAGAGAGAAACCAATCAATAACTCCCTCCTCAAAACTCCAATAATACAATTTTAATGTTAAAATAATATAGATCAAAAGCTATTTTACCAAGTGTCTTCAAGATTTTCTGCCTTTTTAAATAGCAAATTTTCATTATAAATTATGCAATTTTGACAACAGTTTATTTTTTTATTTTAAAGTATATTTTTCTCAATCAACATGGAACTAATATTAAAGGCATGGAAATAATACAAAAACTTTGTCATATGAGCGAGTTTAAAGCTGAAAATATTTTTCATTTTTCCTTTTTTCCTGTGTTCATTTTTAATTAAGAAAAATTAATATGATAAAGTTTAGTTTAATTTTCTTTATTCTGAAAAAAAAATCTGACTTCTGCAAACTGTACACAGAAAAAGGTGATTACTGTTGCTCTTTACCTTTATTTAAAAAGCAGAATATTTCAAGTATGACATTTAGACCAACTCTACTTGAGTTGTGCTTTGATAGAAGTCCTGGCAGCTTACATCCATCTGTCTCCAAGGCAGGCTAAGTGTAGCAGCAAACTGAATGATGGATATTTTTTGGGGGGAACAGCAGAAACACAGAATAGTTACACTGGGAGTTATAACCATAGTAGATTTCTTCTTTTTCTAACCTTACAAAGATAATATGGACAAAACCATTACAAATCTTTTGAGCATATGAACAGAGCAGGGAATGGTAAATACCTGTTACATTATAGCAGGTAGGTATAAAAAAGAAATTTCAATAAACAACGGTCTGCAACAACTTCTTTTGAATTTCAGGAGGCAGGGCATTCTAAAGTAAAATCAGTCCAGAGTACCTGATGCACCACAATCTTTGGAAAAGGCTGAAAGATATCATTCTTATGTCTCAGCAAACTGTTTCTCTGAAATTAACAGCAGCAGGTGCAGAAGTGACTGAAGAGAACTAAGTAGATTTTTTTTTCTTTAATCAGAATGAACAAAAATTATTTTGAACATCAACAAAGTTTCAGTTCAGGAATCTTAGTAAAGGGCCTGTGTAGGTTTCATAATGGCGTCTCAAAAACCAAGAAACCCAACACTTCTGTCTGCGATATGTATTTTTTTAGTGAACACAAAAATCTGTCTGTTATTTCTTTCTGATTACCTGCAAGGAGAATAAAATATATAATACATTTATAAGAAGTTATCCCAATCATAATTATCCTGTTTCACCAGTAGATACAATGTAATGTTTCCATTGTCCTCTTAGTACACTCCTTGAGGATATAAAATTACCAAGTGGAATAAATATCAGTCTTGAACAGACACCCAGCAGTAGTTCAGAAACAATTTTGAAATCCCTTTACAGAAAGTTCTCATATTTGTTTGCAACCATCTGCAGCTGCTGTCCTTGAGTGCTGAGACTAGTTTGGCTTTGGTACTCCAGCACAAAAAGAAGCCATGGAAGGTTATTACAACAATTAACCCGAAGACAAGTTGCACCTCTGGAATGTTGCTAATTTTACTCTGAATGCTGAGTTTTAAGTCAAGGGGGAAAAAAATTAAAAAAGTACCACAACAAAAAACCAAAACAAAATTAGTCTTATACTTAACTTTTCCTGTTTTACATGTGTAGGAGCCAATCTTTCTGAATTTATCAACACTACTCTCATCAAATTGAAAGTGTATTTGTGAACCTAAACCCCCTCAAGAATGGTAATAAAACTGGTTTTACTAAATTATTATTCATTAGTTTGACAAAAAATGAGAATGTTTGTCTGATTGAGACTGGTATATATTTTCTTCTGTGGCAATACACTGATTTACAGTAAATGATAACATCATCAACTACACTAACATTCTCATATCTCCATTGAAATGACTACTCACTTTCAAGCCTTTTACTCCCACATTGTCCATGGATGTGGTTCATATATGGCTTCTTTCTGAGACCAAAAAAGTTTGCATTTCAGAATTCAAGGATTAAGGCTGTCTTAGAATGCTTGATTTTCATACAAACCGAATGATACTCTTTCAGTAGAGAAGTCAGAATTTTGATCTTGGACTGTCTATCTTTAATAGACCTAATATAATATAATAAAGTTATCCACCTTCCAGTTTCAAGAAAAAATTATTTAAATCAATAAAATTGATTTATCATTAATTTCAGGATTAGAGAATGATGTCAATTTTATTCTCTAATACTGAAATTATTAGGGCTACAGAACCTAGTGAAAAAAACTTGTCCCCAAACATAAATGTTAGAAAGATTTTCTAATGTCTTACCAATTAATACTGATTAACCAGCATCTATCTGGATCTTCTTGTCACATACTGAACACGCCACTTTTTAGCCTCCTCTTTGTCGACATGAAAAAGAAGTTATACTCATAATTTCAAAAAAAAAATAATTTGAAGACATAACTACACTTAACTGGATTTTTTTCTAGAGGAATTCAACTTATTCCAGCAGTTCTTGATAATTGTAACTTGTAAGTCATTCATCATTCTTGTTTTTCTACTTTGTGCTTTTCCAGTTTATCTGATGGTTGTTATAAAACTACATCTCAGTTGTACAGTAAGTCCTTCTGATTTCTGGTCTCATTCTGTACTAATATTACCAGTATTACTGATATAATTCTTAATATGATTTCCTTCCTCTCTTTAGAAATGCTTTTTACAGAAGCCCAGCTCCCTGGCTGAAGTTTGCATTTTTAGTCGATAACTATTCTTTTGCTCTACTTTTAGATTAATTTGTGGAGAATTAACTTCAAAATTTTTTCCAGGTCCACATATATATGCCATGTTTCCAAATGTTTCTTTCCCTTTACTCAGATGTATATTTCACATAGCACAGCCTAAGTTCTCTTAACATTTATAAAGAAATATATACTTCAGCATTGTCCTCAATAATTTATTGGTAGTCTGTGACTATTTATAATGCTTATTCAGCAGGCATTCTCCTTTTACCAGAAGGCCACATCCTTCAGGTATTAGACATCTGAAATAAAGTGCATCAGTTATATTCTCTCCTGTTTATTACTACTTTGTTCTATTCCCCTTTTTATTGGAAGGTTTTTAACAGACCAGCTCCTCTCTTCATTCTGAACTATAGAGAAAGGATAAATATTTTCATAATAAGGATAAAAGTTAAATTTACTCCCTACCTCTCTTTTTGTACTTCTGATTTAGGCCATCAAGTCTCTGAGAGGCCAATTAAGCTTTACTTGTGCACTAAGATTCTCGTAATTATTGTTTGTTCTCAATACATTTTGCAATACTATATAGGTGTCTATTTGGAAAGTTCCCCAATATTCTCTTTCCTTTGAACTATCTAAAATGTTAACAATAATATTATATGAAAATATGAAAGAATTTGTAGTTGTTTACCCAGCAATCACCAGTCTAATGCAGCCCAAACTCCTCATATATGGCTTTAACTTTTGGTCTTTGCATTACTGTATTGTGACTTCTATTCATAAATCTGTTTATTTGGATTATGTTATTGCAATCCCTTACATAACAGTCTCATTGAAGTAGATCAAACTCAAAAATATTATTTTTTTTTACGAGAACAAAATATATGTGTTCTCAAGAATGCTCGTATTACTATTTACATAATTTACAGAGATATTAATACCTTACAGAAATATTACTTTTTCTAGGGATATTTCTTGATTAGCTTTCGCTCAAACTGGTTCCTGTAGGAAGTATTTGCCTATTAAAGTAAGAGTATAGTCTCTAGTTGGGCTTAAATTATGTATGTCATTCATAAATTTGGTTTGGTATATTTGAATATCCCAAATATCAAAACTATCTGTTATATCTCAAAATAACATCTTTTGAATATTTTGTGTTTCAAAGCTCTATATTTGTCGGAACTTCTGTTCAATTTTTACCTTAAAACTTACAATATATATCTTGTCTTTATTATCTTTCATCTCCAGATGCTGTTTTATTTTTTTGTGTAGACTGTCCAGTTCTGTTTCTGTAGTAAATTAACTCTGGAGAAAAAATGGATTTGCTTTTATTAGGAAAAGGTTAATGCTTAAAAGCATTTCTTACAGATAGTTAATTTTACATAGAAATATTATTTGACTTCTGCTTCTGCTTTTTCCTCATAGTTAATCCTTGAAAAAATTTTGGCAATTAATCATTAACTGAGTATGGAATGCAAAGATTTTACAAAGCAGTAAGAGTGCAGCAATATAGTAAGGAGATTCTGCAGACAACAGGACAATTGACATTCCTTCTGCCAGGACACTGAGGGCACTGGTGGGTCTGAGTACCCCTTGTCAGCTTCTTCAGAATATCCCTGACCCTGTCCATGGCCCAGTTCTGTTTGTTCATGAGCTATTAAAAAGATAGCAATGTTTTTGCACTTCACCCAATTACATTTAAGAAATCTTAGCCACTTTAATAATCCTGTGAGGCACTATGAAAAAGCAGACTCAGAGGTGGAATGAAGAGTTTGTGTAGAGGCATGAAAACCAGAAGAGGTACAATCTTTGTGAAGTCAATACCATTATTCTATTGAAGGGTTATACCATTAAATAACTCCTTCTAATACAGATGTATTTCATATTTAGTTATCATGAAAGTTAATTTAAGTATTTATTTTGTATTTAGTACTACTTGGGAGTGATATGCATTTAAAAAAATATTTATGTCTTATACCTTAAAAATCAGTGATGCTTGAGAAATTCAAACTCTTTCTTTAACTTTTTCCACATGTACTTCCGAAAATCTTGTAATATTGAATAAGTTTTCAGAAAAGCACAAGGTTGGAATTGTCCCAGTGGCTCTAAGAACTGCATGAGAGAAAAAAACACTTCTCTCATGATTTCTCATTCTGGCCTAAATTGTCCACAGTCAAAATGTTAAACCTATCTGTCACGTCTCTGCAGTTTCTGAATGTCAATTATGAGTTTTGATCGATCTCCATCATTCCACTTAGTACTTAGTGCCTCTCATGAACCTGTCACTTTAATGTTACTGATCTGTGGAATTTCTGAAAAAAAGTGCTTCATAATCCTTGCTCCAGAGAAAGCATGTTTTAGTTAATACAAAATAATTAACTATGAATCTTGGAAGAAGATAGCTAAACAGATGCAGACAATCATGTAGATGCCTGGTATCCTTAGACATGAGACATCCAGTTGTGGCTCCTGGTTAAGCAGTGGATTTCATAGCTTATCTTGTATAAATGGAGTTTCTCATCTGCAAGGTGAAGACAACAGTAATTCTCCAGCTCACAGAGAGTTAAAACACTCATTTCAGTTATAAGAGTTACAAGCAAGAGAGATATTAGCCCCTTCACCTTGTAAATTATGACATGTGTAGGAACAACCTCGACTGAACTGAGCAATAAAACTGATTATTACAATCACAACAGACATGTTTTGTTGTGGGTTTTGTTGTTGTTGTTGTGTTTTTGTCTTTTGTCTGTCCTTCTGCTTTACAATATCTTCTTTACTTAGAGTTATATGAGGGGACTTAAAAGAGAGGGCAACAATATTAGTCCAGATGTGAAAAATAATAAATTAGTCATGATCAAAACCACCTATGGACAACTGAAATTATAGACCAGCAGTGGTCGCCTGACCTGTATCCATCAAAATGTCAAACCATGTAGAGGTAGACAGCAGGTATGCAGCCTAGAAAGAATAAAGAATTCATAAATCTCTAATGCTATTCCATGCTGCTTCAGGTAATTTTGACATAGGATGCCTTACAATACTGTTCGCTCACAAAAGATAAAAAAAATATTAAAAGTAACACTAGCACATTTCATATTTGTGTTTAAAGTAGATATCATATTAATTACTAGATGAACTATCCCCTCATTCAAAAATAATTTTGAGTAAAAAATATTTTATAACTTACTTTCTGTTGTTAAGTCTTGTCATTGAATAGTGTGGTGCAATTTAAACATGAATAGTACTGAATTTTCAGCAAACCTAAAAAATAACAGTATATGACAACCTTATCCCAAAATTGTAAACAATCATTCAAAACTCAATTTAAATTGACTTCTTTTTCTGTAAATGCACTTTATAAATTATTTCTGTAAGTTTACTAACACTTGTAATGCTATGTTGTTTAATCTATATTGTATTCCCTGGATGAGTGTTATTAACACAAAATATTGATATCTCTAGGTCATCTAGGTCCTCAAGGTTAGCTTTCTACCTTCAAGAAAAAAAAAATATTGAAAACACACCGCATAGCTCAGACTTAACTATTTCCTTGCTGCCTTTTGATAACTCAAAATATAATTGCCGGAGATTATATAAAGTCCAATTTTTTCCCAGACATTAATGTCAGAATTTGTTTCCATCTGCTCTATAAATAGAAAACATTCACAAAATTCTTTCATCTACCATTTGAGAATATGGAATCTTAAATCTGTGAATTTTTGAGGATTTTGCTGAAGTTCCAGCACCTTACTTAAAAGGTGATGGAAGTCAACAGAAAATTTTCCATTAACTCCATTGAAGGAGGGCTCACATTTCTTATCTTGTTAAATATCATCCCTGACATGTAGTAGGAAAAAAATATTTAGAAAGGAAGGCACTTCTCATATTGATGAGGTTTTTCATTTGGTTAGGTCTGGTATAAGGGAGTGAAACTATAGGAGATGCATGGGAATTTTGGTAGTGTTGAAAGGAGAATGCCATTACAATTTTAGTTCTACCTACTTTTGGAGCATGCCCACCTTCTTGAATTTAGAAGTCTGTCTTCATTGGATTAACGTCCCTTTCAAATGATTTTTTTTTTTAAATTTCCAATTATCATGGTTTAACCCTAGCCAGGCACTAACTACTAGGCAGCTGCTTGCTCACTTCTACCCTTTCACTTCCACCCCCAGTGGGATGGGGAGGAGAATAAGAAAAAGATAAAACCTGTGGGTTGAGATAAAAACTGTTTAGTAACAGGGAAAAAATAGAGTAATGAAAAAGCAAAAATGAAAGGGAAATAAAACCAAAGGAAAAAAGTGATAGGCAATACAATCATATACCACCTGCTGATGGATGCCCAGCCCAATCCCCAACAGCAATCAGCCCCACTTGTCCAAATCCTCCCAGGTTATATACAGGGCATGATGTTCTATGGTATGGAATATCCCTTTTGCCAGTTTGGATCAGCTACCCTGGCTGTGCTCTCTTTCAACTTCTCGTGCACCTGCTCACTGGCAGAGCACGGGAAACTGATAAGTCCTTGACTTGGGATAAGCACTGTTCAACAATAACTAAACTTTCAGTGTGTTATAAAAATTTTCCTCCCAAATAAATCCAAAATACAAAACTTTTCCAGCTACTGAGAAGAAAATTAAATCTATCCCACCTGAAACCAGGACACCAATTCTAAAAGCCTTGTGCACAGAACATTGCTTTAATTTTCTGCTTTTATAAGCAGAAAATTTTGATTTTATGGATCTACATTTAATATTTTCAGCTTTTATATTTTATCCTGATATTCTTGTATTGTAGGTAAAAGACAATGGACAGATGGATGGACAGACACTGAAGAAATAAAATTAATATTACCTCGACTTGGTCTTTTGTAGCTACTTAGAAACAAGTCTCCATTAAAATAACCATTAAACATTGGCCAATACACTAGGCGAATTATATTCCTAACTTCACTTTTCAGTACCTTTACCAGATTTTAAAACTGTGTTCCTTTAATATCAGTAATTAGAGACTGAAAGTAACTGGCAAGATTTCAGTCACTTAAAAGCCATTCTGACAAAGAAATATGATGTAATTGGAGAGATAGTATTTATGTCTTTGACTGTGTAAGTCTCTTTCATTTCTTCATGGGTAACTGGGCATCAGTTTTGTATTCATGGATAGTGTATTGAAAGTTTCTTGAATTTTCACTTGATTCAGCTTGGTATGAAAATCTTATTACATAGCTTTGGTTAGTCCCCTCCTTAGAAATTTTGTAGTCATCTAGTCAGGGTGCAGAAATAACAGCATTAGGCTTAGGTGATCTCTTGCATGCTGTGAATAACAAATACTAAATAGTGAATACACAAAGCCAGCAGTTTACAAAGAAGCTCCAGCCGAAATTATTCTTTCATAATTCTTAGTGAGTATCTCTGAATGTCAAAGATAATAGAAAAAAACCTCAAAATCAGCTCATGAATGATGGAAATTATAATGGAATAACAGAAATTAATAATGGATAATACTGATATTAAATGCTTGAAACAGTCCTAGTTACTTTCTGCAGACATACAAAGCAAAGATAGTTTCAGTCTGTTACCCTCATGCTCTCTGACTGTAGTCCTCTGTTTCTTCCAGTCTGAAGAAAGACTGAAATAATCAGAGTGAACCTCCTGCTTTCAGCTGGTCCCTCTGACTGGGTGGCACACAGGAGTATCTAGTAAATCCCACGGGGATTTTCACTCTTTCAGAACTTTTTTCCCAGGAGCTATGATCAAATAAGTCTTACACTTCATAGAGGAGATGGAGTGGAACAAAGAGAATAATGTTGTGTAAAAAAGAACCCACAGCCTTCTGTAGCAGCCAAAGGGAATGGATGAACCTGAGAATGTATCAAAGGAGGAACAGAGGCAATAATAGCCATTCTTTAGTTATTTGTTTGAGTCAGAAACAGTAAAGAAGGCAGATGCCCACAGGAAGATAGTAAACAGAAATAGATGAGCTGGAAACAAGGTGTCTGATATGAATTAGACCTAAAGCAGCAACAAAGAGTGCTAGCAAATTTAGCGAGTTGGTTTTTTTAATAACATATTGGCTGAGCAAAACACTAAAATTTAAAGAAGACAGTGTGCTATTTCTAATTTAGTATAAAATCTAAATGAATATGTACAAAGCCCTGACCTCTCCAAGGACCACAATGTTTGTTGTTCAGTTTGTTCCTTAAGAGTCTGCTGATTTATCTTCCATCCTTCAGCTGCTGTTCTCTCAATCTTTCCTAGTTTCTTCTTCCCACCCATAACAGGTCTTCAATTTATAAACCACAATTTTAAATGGGGAGTAGTTAAAGATAAATCTCATGCTTTGTAGTACTTGAACTACCTCTTTAAGTTTGGAAAAAAACTATTGCCCCTCTGAAAGGACTTTCTGTTTGAATTAACCATCTTGTAATCTATAGGAAAAACACAACTGTAATAATCAGGCAAGGAAGTAGACCATATAATATTAATAAACTGTTACAGGCATCCCACACATTTTTCACACTTGGCTGTCTAAACAAATCAATAAAAAGGGAAAGATCTAGTTACGGCTAGGATGAAAATCTAGTGTTTTATCTTTAAAGCAAGTCAAAACATAACAATTCAACTTTATTATGTATAGTGTGGTTCATTGAGATTGCATTCCAAAGGCTTTATGGCGGTAGATAATACTCTTCCAGGGTAAGATAACAATAATAAAAATGGAAAGAGAGAAATGATATCCACAGTCATGTCCCACTATCAGTGGTATAAATTGAAATTAACGCTACTGAAATCAATATGCTTTACACTGATACAGAATTGCTCAGAGATCAGAATTCGACCCTGGTTAGGTAGCAGAGAAACTTAGAATTGCAATGGAATAGTAGGTCAATGAAGTAGAGACATGGGATGAGAGTTTTCAGACAGCTAGAAACTTAAGTGAATAAATAAAACATGAAGAAGCAGCAAAGCATTATGGATGAAGCCTATCAGTGTTTTTAAACTCAAGAGGAACATGCGGAAACTCTGCATAAACCAGTTTTTGGAACAATATATGTGATTATTGTCACAGTCATGTTGTGGAATTCAATGTGAGTTTTTCATCAACTTCCAAATTTTACTCTGTAGTGTAAACAGATTGCTGGAGTAGAGTGTTCAAGGCAGCAGAAAAGGACATAAACAAAGAAGATATAATAGTTTACTTATAGACATGATAAAATTAGGGAGGCATGTTCCTTCAGCAGATAAGGGCAACATCAAACTTCTCAATTCTGCAGGTTCTCTTTATCAGAAAACCCTAAACAACCAAAAGCAAAATTTAGTATTTTTAGTGATCTCCAGAATAGTAGAGTGATTTTGAACAGTTGGAGGTTGAAGTAGCACCACCTTTTCTAAGCAACTGGCTGAATTCTTGCTAACACCCACATATTCTTTTATGCAGTCCTCTATTCTGATAGAAGATACCTTCTGATAGAAGAAGGTATCCATCAGGCCAGATGCCTGATTCTGCTTCAGCATGTTCTATTTAAATGTTCAAATACAAAACAGACACAAACACACAGCATCCCTCCCACCAGCATGCCACATACACCCAAAGAAACATCCCCCTGCCAGCCCACCACACACACACACAAAACACCACCCCAAATAAAATCTGCAGTTACCTACAGAATAATATGAATGTTTGTAAGTGTATCCTCTGCTTTTGTATATTTAAGAAAAATGCAATTTTTTTTCCCCAATGGTATTTTCTCCTCTGTTTATGCAGTAGCTGGATTGAAATTTCAGGTCAGGAAATTATTCCTATAGCCATTATCAAGTGACACTGAAATTTTTAATATCTTTTTCCAAGAATGTCATGTTGTTTTCTTTTTCTTTTGAGCTTAGAAGTACTCTCTTTTCCTCATTCAAGGTGGAAGGGACATCCTAAGAGAGTCTTAACAACGAAACATCATGTTTTTTGCTCAGTATCTGCCACTCTAGCAGTGTGCTAAGCCTGTATCTGATGAGCTTATGATTCTAAAATGTCTAAGCAGCATTCCCCAAAGAAAGAATGCATTTGAGAGATCAATACTTCTGCCTGTTGGCCTTGTTGAACAAAGATTAATGCATGTACAAAATCAGCCCAGAAGATGTGACTATGAAGACTGCCAGGCCACAGACAGAGAAATGTCTAATGGGGACAGCTATCTAAGCTCTATAGCTCTAAGGCGTGCCATTAAGCACTGCAATTCACTTGACTAACATAGGGGTTATGATATCTTCAGCTGTGCAATGGTAATCTGTGTTGTGTTTTAGCCCATTAGCCAATTTATGCTCCTCATGCAAAGTTAGGGGTACTTTAGCTATTAGATCTTTTAGTCCTTATCCAACATGGGGTGTTAATCAAGTGAAGATGACAGTTATGCCCAGCTCAGAGAATTCTCCTGGCAGACCCCAGGCACCCTGTAGAAAAAACATCAATGTAGGATAAACCTTTGCCAACATTTAGCACCTTCATGTTATTGCCTGGTCTATTTTCTATGTAGTTGGTATTGTCAGCTTTCTTGATGAAGTTGGAGATGGTATTTAATTTCACTGCATAAGGGAGAGAAAAATCCATTAGTGTTTGTTGCCTGTCAATGAAGATTGTGTCACTAGATATTAGAAACTGCAAATGTGCCAGATTGCTCATCAGAAACTGGAATGGCAGGAGACTGAAGATAACAAGATCACATGATATTTATCCTCTTTATTTCTCACAAAAAGTTGTTTTCTTTTGGGAAAACTCACAGAAGGCACACATTTCTCCTCAGCAATAATTGAAAGGAGAGGAAAAGGTTATGCTGAAACAGAGCAAAATACAACGCTTGAATTGGATTCCCAAAAGGAACTTAGGCACTAAGCTACCTTTTTAAAAGCCAAAAATCCCAATATGTCAAAGCCTTGAAACGGTCTATGTCCCTCAGCACCTGTATTTCTGCTGAACCAAATAACATCTAAGAGCTGCCCTACATGGTGTTCTAGAAGAATATACAAAACAGGTATTTCCCTGCTCAAGTCAGGTTAGTAGTAATACTCAGAGAACACCTGGTAAGGTGGGAAGAGCAGTTTGTTTTGCCCAGCTTGTTTTGCTTGTTTATTGAGAGCAAAATTCTAGCTTCTCCATATATGACATGAAGGAAGAAGTTCAGTTGGGCTCTTACATTTTTTCAAGAAAGATCTTTAAGCAGCTTGATTTCAGCCATTCTGAGTTGCTTTTGAGTTTGAAAGCCATACAAAGTGGAATTTGCATCTGCAGTCCCTATATGGTTCTTTTTTTTTTTTTTGTTAAACCATCACTGAATAAAACAACAACAACAACGGATGAGGAATATCCCCAAGAAGAACCAACATGAGGAAAGCAAAAGATATAAAAAACATATTATGTGAAAAAATTAGGAAAGTATAACATAGCTGTCAAGATACAGATCACTGTTGCATGGTTGCATGGAATGCATGTCACATGAATTCCTGTGTTAAGGACAAAAGGATTAAAACTGTTTTAAGATATTTCATTCTGCTTACACAGGATAACGGGATAAATTAAAAAAGGATGAACAGAAATAAGAGGCCTGTCATACTGGAACAAGGTCTAATATATTCTCTGTGAGACAAATCACAATACAGTTCTGTTATTTTCTTTTTGTTAAGAAGAGGAGGTCTGGAATGAGTGTGTTGATGGGGGTAGCGGATAGTGCAGTAGACTCTTAACCTTGAAACTTTTCTGAATAATTTGCTTTTCACTCTTGGCTGCTCAACATTAGTGCAGTACAATTATGAAGATGTAAACATCACAAGGACACCTGGCACAGAGCCTGTCACAATGAGTTAAACTTGAGTATTTGATTCCCTGAGCAACTACAGAGAGAGAATGAGCCACCTCATCAGGAATTCAACTATGTCAGTTTGGGGGAGGTGAGGATGGGAGGAGTTGATCCATCAAGCTCAGACAAGACTCAGCGAACCTTCCATTTTTTACTTTCATTCAGGCAGTAGCAGCAGATCATAAATGGACCTGTCAAGTCCACAGTTAAATGAACTCTGGAGAGAACCTGGAAGATACTTCAACCGGTACCTAAATACTCCTGAAATACCCTTTTTATTCTCCTCCCGGGCAACCACTGCAATTTGCTTGTTTAAAATGGGTATAAATCACAGAAAGAAGCAAACTGGCCCAAGAATGGAGCATTGAATTATTTTGTTTTCACACCATTAGCAAATTTGAGTTGAGGTATGTCGTGGTTTGACCCTGGATAAACGCCTGGTGTCCAGCAAAACTCCTTCCAGGCCTCCCCCCTCCCCCTTTCACCTTCCAGAGGGAAGGGAAAAAAA